>PVKH010030380.1:0-12495 GCA_004027955.1 Chaetophractus vellerosus
CAAGAATATTACAATATTGCTGTTAACTATAGCCCATAAGTTACATTAATTGTATTTTCCCCATGCATCAACATATTCTTACCACCTTGTAATAGTGGTGTACATTTGTTATAGTTCATAGAAGAATGTTCTTGCATTTGTATTATTAACCACAGTCTTCATCCACCTCCAAGTTCACTATGTTATTCAGTGCCTAGATTATTCTATAGTTTTCTTTCAGTTGACATTTACATCCCTCTTCTACCCCTTTCAGCCACAATCCCATTTATACAGCCACAATCCCATTTATAAACCAGCCATATTGGTTATACTTACTATAATATGTTACCATCAACTCTATCCATTTCCACACTTTTATAGTCAAGCTAATTAAAAATTCTATGTACATTAAGAATTATTACCCCTTCTCAGCCCTCATCCTATCTCCTAACAACCTATACTATTTTTCGTATTTAGTTCATATTAGTGAGACCATACAGTATTTGTCCTTTTGTGTCTGGCTTATTTCGCACAGTATAATGTCCTCAAGGTTTATCCATGTTGTCATATGTGTCCCAATTTCATTTCTCTTACGGCAGCATGGTATTCTATCGTATGTATATACCACATTTTGTTTATGCATTCATTGGTTGAGTGACACTTGGGGTTTCCATCTTTTGGCAATTGTGAATAACGCTGCTAATTCATTTTTAAGCATCAAAATGTGGAACTGTGTTTGAAACAGTGAGAGCAAATTACATTGCTAAAGGAATGTATAGAAAGAGAAAAGAAACAGGAAGAGAGAAACCAAGTTGTTTTAGTATACAGAACAGACCTCTTCAAACTCTTTATTATGGAAAACTTCAAACTTATTCAGATGTCCAGAAGACATTCCACAGAGCTACAACAGTCCTTAAATTATGGCTACTCTTGTTTCTTCTGTCTCTTCCCCACACTCCCCTCCCCTGATTATTTCAAAGCAATTCTCAGATATATATTAATTTATCTAATTCTTTTTGAAAGAACTACAATTCCAGTATCACACCTAAAAAATTAATAATTCTTTAACTTAGAATCATTTTTAAAAGTCTCTAAATCATAGAAAATATCAAGGTATAAGTCCTCATCAATGACCGTGGGAAAATTTTTTCTATTTTATAGTGTTCCTTATGAGAAATGGTGACTGGCATGGATTCTTATTAAAACAGAGATTAGTTTACCTCTTAACAACATGGGCCCATTTATCCTCTTCTTCTGAAATACTGTGGCTAATATGGATCTTTCTGAGGGAAGTAGGATGAAAAAGTTTGAGAACTATCAAGTGGCTATATCATTGCCATTATTATTGGTTTCTACTCCCTCTGTGCCTGCAAGTCAGTATGATTGAAAAATCTCAGATTATTACTTAATAATAAAAGAGATGGAATTACTGAACAATTTTATTAAATCCTTTATATTCTATTGAACATCATAACATAGACAAAATAATTTGGAAGACAAGGACTGTTTTTTAAATCTTGGCATTTGTTAGATATCTAAACCAAACTTAATAGAGAAATACAGAGAGGAAGCGGTAGCTTACCAAGAGGCACAAGGAAACTTTGAGACTATCTTGAATAAGGTAAGGTTTCACAAGTATAAATAGTTTATTATGCATCAATTATACTTCAATAGTTATTTTTTTTTTAAAGGTGGGATAGGAGTACCAGTAAGTCCTAAGACAATCCTCTTTTTACTATGCCACACTTCCTAATGAATATCTGTATTACATATTGTCTATAATTTCAGAAAATCAGCATATCTCATTTTTAATGGTTTTTAAAAAGTCAATTCTGGTGTTAATCATGGGTTTCTCTCCTGTTCAGTGATTAACTGATAAAAATCATATTATTATTGAGCATCATATAGGAAAAAAAAGCTGCTTTTAAAAACACAATAATGCTTTTACTTAAGGCCTTAGAGTGCTTTACACATGCCATAAATTGAGGCTTCAATATTTGGATGTGGTGAACAGAATGTGTGGTCCTAAATTTGGAACAGAATCTTACACTGAGTCGGAAAGTACCTCAGAGGTGATGTAGTTGAATCTTCTTAGACTTTAGGAATTCACTCTGTTTTGCAGATAATATTTATATGGCTCTTTACAGTTTAAAAGGTGCTGGCATATGAATTAATGTTACTCCATCCTTTCTAATAAAAAAGCAGATATTGGGGAGCAGATGGTTGAGTGCGTGCTTCCCATGTATGAAGTCCTGGGTTCAATCCCTGGTACCTCTTTTAAAAAAAATTATCCTCCACCAGCACCATCCTTTTAGAAGAACAAATTGAAGCTCATAGAGATGAAAAACCTTGGTGAAAGCATGTGCTTTATAAGCGATGGAGTTGTGACTATAAACTGTATTTGTATGATTCTCAATTTTGTGTTCTTTTCACAATACCTTCCCTCATTGACAAATCCTCATCCAAACTCTGCCTGAATATTTCTAGGCTTTCAATGCATTGAGTTACCTTATATCCTTTTATGACTGGCTCTAATTATTGGAAAGTTTTTCCTTTAATTGAGCTGAAAACTAGCAGATTTATCATTTGGGCAGGGTCACAGAAGCCAATGCAGAAGTCAAGTAGATCTGGACATCAGAGTATTTTTATATTGGGTTTGTAGTAAATATCTAAAGATTCACAGCATTTGCAAACCGTTTTACTGCTGCAATGTGATGGAGATGTCACCAGCTGGCATTCAGGGTGCTAGAGAGCAATCATGAAGAAACATCTCAGAGCAAAAATATATTTTAGAAGTTAAAAAAGATCCTCTGAGATCAAAGTAATGCATATATTTTTTAAAAATTGTGTTTTTAAAAACTTTTACTAAAATATACCACCATTTGAAAAGTACGCTAATCATAACAATTCAGCTCAGTTAATTTGTAAAGTGAACACACCCATGTAACTAGCATTCAGAACAAATAATAGAATATTATCAGCAGTCAAGAAACCTCCTTCCATGGAACAGTGCATTCTGAATTTGGATTTTGGATTTTGTACTTTAGGGACATTCTTTCCCCATCTGGTTCAGAAAGGAATCTTCTTTCCCAGCCAAGTTTCAGAGCCTACTGGCTGCCTCTAGATTTTCCTTTCCTTTGTTCTAAGTGCACTGCCTTGTCAACAAAGGCAGGCCAAAAGACCAGGAATCCTGGATGCAACAGATAAGGCACCTTTTGCTGCCTATCATGGGGAAGCATGGTAAGCTTTTTTTTTTTGTTGGGCACATGTAGTATTAAGTGTTTGTTTTGTCTTGTGTTTTTCTCCTACAGTAAGTTTTGCTATTATGTAAACTGTGACTTTTATCATTCAGAAATTCAGACTTATTTTTACTTTTGTCAGGTTTAAGCCGTTTTTCCCATTCCAAACCTTACAAGGATTTGAAGAAGATGAAGAACAGCATATCCATATACAACAGTGGGCACTTACTGAAGGTCGCCTTAAAGTTACGTTGTTAGAATGTAGCAGGTATGTTCTTTGTTTTGTCTTTATTACATAAAAGTGCTGTGAAAAATGTACTTCAGCAATATTTGTGTTTATTCCCCTTTTGTACTAATTTAGGTTATATTATCTCTAAGTTCTGTAATCGTAAATATAATTTCATAAAAGTAGTCCTTTCAACTTGAGAAAAATATAAATGATATTTTAGAAAACATTCTAATGGGGAGAATCATTTATTCTGTGATAATTCCCAGACTATTTAGATACATGACCCTTGTTGGCATACTTTTAAACCTTATTCCCCATTGGAGAGCTGTTTGTAGCTTAATAATTTTGAGAATTTTTTTGCAGTTATTGGAAACATCCTGGAAAGTTGCAAAACCAGACTTGGAAACCCCCTATAAGTTCTTAACATTTTAGAGCTAGAATGAATCTCTGAAATAATCTTGCCTAGCCTCCTTATTTGACTTTTCTAGATTCATAATCCAAGCTGTGTTCATCTCTCATTTGAACTACTTACTATACTAGTCTCCTTACTTAGCTTAAACACTCTGGTTCCCCCCAGTATAACAACCAGAAAGATATTTTTAAAATGCAAATGTAATTGTCACTTATCTACTTTAAACTCTTTAATGGCTTCCCATTACTCTTAGAATATATACCCAAATCCTTACCATATCTTCTTTGTCACCATCCTCTCTCTGCCTAGCCCCTCACTTGCAGAGCTCTCCTGGTCTTCCTGTGGGAAAGAGTTGGCAGACTTGTTCTCTAAAGAGCAAGATAGTAAATATTTTAGTCTTTGAGGTCCACACATGATCTTGATTTCAACTTTGTAGCAGTTTAGCCTTTATTATAGTGTGAAAGCAGCCATAGACAATATAGACATAACTGTGTGTAAATAAAATTTTATTTATGAATTTCATATACTTTTCATATCTCATGAGGTATTCTTCTTTTGATTTTTTTTTCCAACCATTTAAAAGCCTTTTCCAAATATTCCTTCTGCCCCTTTTCCCTTCTCTTCTCCTTCTGGGACACCCATGACACGTATGTTTGCATGTTTTGCTGTCATTTAGTTGCCTGAGACCTTGTATAATTTTTTCCATTCTTTTCTTCATCTGTTCTTTTCTGTGTTCACTTTGGGAGGCCATGTCTTCAACTCACCAATTCTTTCTTCTGCCTCCTCAAATCTTCTGTTATATGATTTCAGAGTGTATTTTTAATTTCATTTATTTTGCCTTTCATTCCTATGAAATCTTCTGTTTTTCTATGTATGCTTTCAAATTCTTCTTTGTGCTCATCCAGTATCTTCTTAATATCCTTAATCTCTTTAGCCATCTCATTGAATTTATTACGGAGATTTGTTTGAACATCTATGATTAGTTGTCCAAACTCCTTCATGTCATCTGGAGGTTTATCCTGTCCCTTTAACTGGGCCATATCTTCCTGTTTTTTGGTATGGATTGTAATTTTTTGTTGGTCTCCTAGAGCCTTCAAACAGGTGCTTTAGGTAGCTCTGAGTGATTACTAACTGCCCTGTAGCACTAGTTGACTCTAGGAGCTCCTTACTCTGCCACCATCTTGCTGGTTGTTCTAGATTGTTTGATTTTTGTGACTGTATTACCTGGTCAAAAATTTTCAAAATAAAGGCCAGATTTTTAGAAAGTGCATAATTGAGTTAAGGGAGAAAGTATGGAAAAGTGTCCTTTTAATCGGTTCTGTTTTTGAGTTAGTCCTGTAAGTTTGGATTATATAGCCAGCACCTTTCCCCAGGTGGCAACATAATTTTAGAAATAGGCATAATATCTAGAGTTTTCTGAGCACTATCTTTGTATACCCACACATGTAAAAGTTACATACTGTTGTGGTGCCATATTATTGTCCACATGGTTTATGCTTAAATGTGTAAAATTGCTTATAAAGGACAAAATAAGGTACTGTTATCAACTCCTCCCTGTTTTCTTGTTTTCATATCAAAGTCTAATCATTCTTTCCCCTTTTTCCTCAATAAAATCTTATTTGCATTATTTTTTCCTAAACTTTTTTCTTAGTATAAGAATAGAACTTTAAGTTCAGGTAGATTCTAAGTTACTAAGATTCAAATTAAAGCGGAGGTGTTACTATCCTCTACACATTTTTATTTTAATTGTTATTCTTTCTTCTGAATATAAATTCATCTTGTGTAGTTCATTGGAATCACTAAAGCAGAAAGAAAGTAATACTGTAGAGAAAATAAGGGAGAAAATAGCAGTGCTTTTTTCTTCTATAGAAATGATAAAAAAAATTTTAGAACATAAACCAATTAAACATTTCTGTAGACGATGTTTTGAATTAGTGTGCTGTTATTGGTTGAATAATTCTCTGACTTTTTAGCATTTTAGGTGTTCGTATTCATGTTTTTTCCTGCTTGAGCAAAACCTATTTAAATATTTCCGAGTTGTTATGTCATATGGATTATATACTTTTGATACAGTTTTAGCTTACTATTTCTATAAATGTTTCTTAAGCTTTTTAGAAACTGACCTTGAATCAAGTAAAAAGAATGTAACTTTAGTAATTTTCCCCCAAATCCATGAAATGGAATATCATACTCATTTACAGAAAACCACAGTTTTGTGTGAGAATTTATTTATTTTTATTCTTTAAACTGTTTACTTTGAAATAATAAAATGGTTCTGTATAAGCACTTTTTTATTTTTACTTTAACTGTTTATTTTGAAGTAATTTCAGAATTACAGAAAAGTCTGTGTGAGGGCTTTTATCAAATTTACCTGATATAAGGCTTTGTGAGTGAATTTTAATGAGGAAACAAATTAGAAGTTCTCATAGAAAACAGTCTATTGGAAATGTTAGTTGTACAACTGAAAGTTTGCGCTTCAAAAAGCAGCATAAAGTAGAAACAATACAGCTGTTGAGTTAGAAAGCACTGAGTTCCCATCATAGCCATGGGCCCTTACATTGTGTGTCTTTAGGCAAGTTACACATCTGTAAAACGGGACAAAGAAACTACTTTGCTGGTAATTCTACTCTTCAACTTCTATTTTGACTTTTCTCATAAATCATTTCTTTTATTTATTATTTTATCACCAAGGTAGGCATCCTTAAACACTATAGTATATCTTCTCTTATTTTTAATACATATTTAAAATATACATTTACTTATTTAAAATTCTTTTTAAAATATTATGGTGGTTTAGAACTGTATGTACCCCAGAAAATCATGTTTTTAAAGCTGATCTATTCCTGTAGGTGTAGACCTATATTAAATAGGTTTTCATGAAATTACTTCAGTTAAGGCATGGCCCAGGGTGAGTCTTAATCCTCTTACTGGCATCCTTTATAAATGAGTACAGAGAAAAAGCCACAGAAGCAAGAAGCTGAAAGCAATAAAACCTGGAAGAGAAGGGAGAGACGAACAGATGCTGCCATGTGGCAGAGGAGTCAAGGATCACTGGCAGTCAGTCTTCAGGAAGAAAGCCTCACCTTGATTTGGACTTTCTCATGGCCTCAAAACTGGCAGCTTGTAAGCTGATAATTTCCCATTTTAAAAGCCAGTGCATATCTGCTTTGAGCAGCTTAGAAAACTAAAACAGATTTTGGTACAGAGAGTGGGGTGCTGATATTATAAATACCAAAAATGTTTTTAAAAAGGCTTTGTAATTGGATAATGAGTAGAGGTGGGAAAAATTGTGAGGTGCTTGATAGAAAAGGCTTAGATTGCCTTTGAAGAAACTGCTGGTAGAAATATGGACACTAAAGGTACTTCTGATGAGGTCTTAGGCAGAAATGATGAGTGTGTTATTGTAAACTGGAAAAAAGGTGATCCTTGTTTTAAAGTGGCAGAAAATGGGGCAAAATTGAGTTCTGATATTAGATGGAACACAGAATTTGAAAGTGTTGAGGTTTTGGATATTTAGTTGAGATTTTCAAATTAATTGTGGAAAGTGCTGCCTGATTTCTCCTTGTAGCTTATAGTAAAATGTGAGAGGAACTTCTGGGTACAAAGAAACCAGAAATTGATGGTTTGGAAAATTCTGAGCTTCTGGAAAACAAGTCTCCATAGAATAGTGCTCCATGTGAGGGTTTAACTGAACATGGAATGAGTCAGCCATTTCAGTGCCAATCTAGATTCGGAAAGCAATTATCCAGAAAGGATTTGTGGAAAGTTCTTTTTGTCTGATGGTTTGGACTCCTGTGTACTACACGTGAAACCGACAAGTTGTTTGCGAGATCTGTATGAAAGGAACCACCACCAGCCTGTACTAAAAGGGACAGATGGAGGGAAAATCACTTGGAGGGCAGGACCATGGAAGCTGAGGTCTAGACCAAAGACATCTTGTTGAGCCAGGAGAGCAGGCCCCATTGTTCAGAAAGAGTGTTACCATCCAGATTTTTCAGATGCCTGGGGGGTTGTGGAAGCCTGGCCACCACCCCAGTGCTTGATGAGGGTGGGGCCTAGAGTCTGGCTGTCACCCCAATGCTTGAAAATGTTCAAGCCTTCACTCCACTGTTTGGGCAGAGCACAGCTGCTGCCCAAGCACTTGCAAAGGGTAGAGCTGCTATTCCATCAGGCCTAGAGGAGAAAACATCATTTATAGATGACTCAGAGCTTGAAATCTAATGAAGTATGCCCTTCAGGGTTTTGGAATTGTTTGGGTTCTGTGACCCTTGTTTTCCTTCCAGTTTCTCTGGATGGGAATGGGAATGTTTATCCTTTGTTCCTCCATTATATATTGGAAGCAGATAACTTGTTTTCTAGGTTTCAGGGATCCTTGACTGGAGGGGAATTGTGCCCCAGGACAGACCACATCTGTAACTGATTTTGATAAGACTTTGTACTTAGCATTGTTAGTGAAATGATTTAAGGCTTTTGGGATATTATGATGGAATTAATGAATTTTTTTTTTTTAAGATTTATTTATTTTATTACATATCTCCCTTCCCCCCCCCGCTGCAGCGACGCACCGAGACTGGTCACTGCGCAGGCGCGGCTTTCCCCGCTTGTCGGAGGCTTCTGCTTCCATTCACGGCCGGCTTTCAGTTCGCGGGTGGCTGGCTGCGCTCCATTCGCGGGCGACCTGCCCTGCCTGTGGTGGCTTTTTCCCTGCCCGTGGCAGCTTTTTGCCCTGCCCACGGCGGCTCTGGCCTGCCCATGGCGGCTTGCCATTCTCAAGGCGGTCTGCCCGCTAGGAGAGGTCCCCGGGAACCGAACCCGGGGCCTCCCATGTGGTATGCCGGTGCCCTATCCACTGGGCTATCGAGCCAGCCCCGGAATTAATGAATTTTGCATATGGAAAGAACATGTCTTTTTGGGTTCTAGAGGATGGAGTGTAGTGGTTTGGAACACACATTGTGTTCATTTACCTCTCAATACTTACTGTGTATTTCTTAGGTGACTTTAATTTATCAACAGGAAATTTAATAAAACACAACACTTTTACCTGATCTCTTGTCTTTGTTTGATCCGGGAATGCCCTACATAGCACTTATTTTTCTCCCCAGTACAAGATCCTGTTGAGGGTCCCATGTTGGCATATTTTTAAGTCCTTTTAATCTTTAATCTAGAACTGTTCCTGAGTCTTTCTTTGGCTCTTATGATATCAATATTTCTGAAGAATAGAGTTATCCTCCCTCCTTTATTTAAAGAAGATTCCTCATTTTACATTTGGCACTTCTCCAGAATGAGATTCAGCTTCTGCATTCTTGGCTGAAATACTATAAAAGTGATGATGTATCCATTTCTGGTTCTCACATCCAGAGGTAAACAGTCCATCTGCCCCTCATTGGTGATACTGATTTTGATCACTGGGTCAAGATATTGTCTGCTTCTTCATTGTATATTTACTGTATTTTTCTCGTGCAAGTAATAAGCTATCCATGGAAATACTTTAATATCATGCAGATATCCCATTCTTCATCAAAATTCCCACCCTTAGATTTAGTATCCACTGATGATTCTTGCCTAAACCAGTCTTTATCTTAATGATTGCAAATGGTGATACTCTAACTTCAGCAAGTTCTCCTAAATTACTAGTCAGCAGTTGACATTATATTCTGTTACCAAGAACCCTCTCTTATTCCCCAAATTATCTGTTATCAACACAGACTCAGATTCCTATTTTTTCCAATGTTTATAATTCCTTACTGTCCTTAATTATTTGGGTGCTTAAATTGTCCCAGAATTGGCTGGTGGGAGCCTCTTCAAGCTGACTCCTGTGTGCTTGTTGATATGGCCCCATTTTATTTATTTGTTTGTTTATAGGACTTCATTACTATCAGCCATGGCAAGGTGTTCCAAGTTCATCTTGTACTTTCCTTGTCAACATCCTAGAATGAGCTATTTTACCAAGGAGCCCTTGTTCCTTTCAGTAAGAAATGGTATTAGAAACCAAAATGTGAGTGTTAGGTATGCTCCTTGCTACTTCATATATTCAGGGGCCTTTTCAGCAGACAGAATTAGGAAAAACATAGATGTGTATATACTTATACATACACACGAATACATCATATACATCATTTAGAAACTGAGTTCACCAGATACTCCCGATTCCAGTCCATCCTCACAGACTTGTTCCTTGCCCTGGCTCATTCCCCATTCCATGTTTTTATGTCCCTACAATGCTGGGTTCCAACAACATGAGTACTTTTATTCATTTGCACAGTCTTATTATACATCTCAAATAGTTTCAGAATTTCTGTGTCCATACGAATACAAAAAACAAACTGATTTAAAAGAGTTCAGGATTTATTTCTAGTTCTCCTTTTACCGCACTCAGGATGTCTCCTGGTATCTCCTATAGTTTTTGGTTAATGTCATTAATTGCTATCTTATTGGCAAAGGAATTCATATCATTATATAATGTGTCTTTTTGTATTTTAAAGTGTTTTTTTTTCCTGTAATGCTTAAATATGATTATAATGTTTTTCTTTTTTGTGTGTGATACATTTTAGTTTAAATTCTACTTTGTATCAGTATTGCATCTCCTTCTTTCATATTAATTCCATGGTAAACTTTTTTCCATCCCTTTATTTGTTGCTTTTTTAAATCCCTGCATTTTAGGTGTATTGCTAGTATACAGCAGAGTTGGGTTATGCATAATGAGACTGTTTGAATTTTTTTTTCTTTAAATAGATGAGTTAAACTGCAGCTATTTAAAATGTACAATTTAATGAATTTTGGCAGGCATGTACACTTGTGAAACCACTGCCACAATCAAGATACAAACCATTTTCTTCACCTTTTTGCAGTTCAGCCCTCCTTCTTTAACTTTGTCCTCAGGCAACCATGGATCTACTTTCTGTCATATAGATTTACATTTTCTAAAATTTTATGTAAATGGAGTCATACAGCATATATTTGAATTTATCCATATGGTTGTTTGAATTAGAAATTCATTTCATTTTATTGCTAAGTAGTATTTGATTGAATGGATATACTATATTTTGATTATTCATCTCGAACATTTGGGTTGTTGCCAGTTTGGGGCTAATATGAATAAAACTGCTGTGAATTCACATTTACAAGAATTGAATGGGCATATATTTTTATTTCTCTTCCATAAATACTTAAGAGTGGAATGGCTGAGTCATATAGAAGATGTATAGATGTTTAATTTTGTAAGAAACTGCTAAACAGTTCTCCAAAGTGTTTTAGGCACTATATATTCCACTCAGCAGTGTATGAGAGTTCTCTGCAAGCTCACCAGTGCTTGGTATTGTCAGAATTTTAAATTTTAGCTTTTGTAATTGATGTGTAGGGGTATCTAATTGTTGTTGGGTTGTTTTTTATTGAGCTATATTCACATACCATAAAATTCACTATGTTAAAGTGTACAATTCAGTTGGTTTTAGTATACTCAAACAAAGTTTTGTAACCATCATCACTATCTAATTTCAGAACATTTTCATCACCTCAAAAGGAAACTCCATAACTTTTAGCAATCACTCATCATTGCCCCTCTCCCCCAAACCCTAAGTCACCCTAATCTACTTTCTGCCTCTATGTATGTGCTTATTCTGGATAATTCATATAAAAGGAATCATAAAATATGTGCTCTTTTGTTACTGGCTTCTTTGACTTAGCATAATGTTTTCAAGGTTCATCCATGTTGTAGCATGTATTAACACCTCCTTTCTTTTTATTGCTGAATAATATTCCATTGCATGGATAATACCACATTTTGTTTATCCATGCATCAGCTAATGGACATTTGGGTTGTTTGCACTTTTTTGCTATTATAAATTATTTTAAAAATTGTTACCATCTAAGGCTCTATCCCTGTCTTCCCAATTCCTTATTACAAGAAAAGAAATGCGCTATATACTGTTTTGTTTCAAGGGTCCTCTGGCTGAGAGAAGCATCCTAAGCAGGAGGTAGTAATTTTAGTAATAAATACAGAGATTCTGAAAACAATTAGCTTGTAAATTGAAGTTTGGGGAAATAGCTGCCTGAATATAGAATTGTTTATGGCAAACAAACACCCCAAATTTGAGGGGATTGTTCAAATTTCATATATTTTATGAATTGTTTAATTTCCAGGTATCTGAGGCTTTTGTAGATGTTGATGTATACTCAGAAAAGCATGTGTATTTTGTAGTTATTGTATATAGAGGGGTCTATAAATGCCTAATAGGTGAAGGGATTGATAGTGTCATTCATATCTTCTGTACCCTTACTGATTTTTTTTTGTCTAGTTCTGTCAATTACCAAATGAGGTATGTGTAAATATTCTCTTTATAATTTTGCCTGTTCTAAACATTTTGTGTGAATGGAATCATACAATATGTGGTCTTTTATGACTGGCTTCTTTGACTTTGCATAATGTTTTCAAGATTCATCCATGCTGTAGTGTACATCATACCTCATTGCTTTTTATTGCCAAAGAATATTCCACTGGATGGATAATAATACATTTTATTTCTCCATCAGTTATAGACATTTGGGTTGATTTACTTTGAGACTTATAATTAATGCTTTTATGAACATTCAGGTACAAGATTTTATATGAATGTATATTTTCATGTCTCTTGATTCTA
>PVKH010030381.1:0-12497 GCA_004027955.1 Chaetophractus vellerosus
GAACCCGAGATGTTTGCGAGGTACCGGCTAGTTTCGTTTTCAGAGACTGGTATGGGGTAGATGGCCAGGCTGGAAGAGGCGCACAGCCAGCAGGAGACCGCTATGTCCGGTCGAGTCGAGTTCAGGAGTTCGTGGAAACCCTGAATCTGACTCAGGGGCTGGGAGCATGGGAGGGCCCTGAGACTAGCTTCCAAGGTGTGGACAGACCTATTCACGTGGGACAAGACCTCCCCCCCGGGGGTGGGGGCCTCCTGGACCAATTGGACTAGGATGTAATTTCCCAGGTCTGTTGCAGTCGGGTCATAAATCCCAATCCCTAACCTTAGCCCCGTCAGGGCTTTCAGGAAGATATCAGACTCATTCTTGAGGGTGAGATTTACCTGGAGACCTCCCCCACAGTTAGTTAAGCTAAAGGGCGAATTGCGGGGGACCCACGAAGGCCCCCAATTCGTGGTGGCTGCCACTAGATGGCTCCATGACCTGCAGAAGTGATTGGCATCTGACCCATTACAGAGGTATTTTCATAATTGTGGTAGATGGGGCCCATGTTCCCCTTCTTGGAGGCAGAGCCCTCAACTCAGTAGTACTGCCCCTGTTTCCCTGGGCACATGCAGACTCACAAGGGCATAGTCCGGGCTATCTTTAGCCAGGAATCTATGTACGGAAACTGGTCTGGGTGGCAGGGTCAAGAAGAGGAGCAGAAGAGGCGATTTGGCCTTTGCGCCTGTTTTATTCCCCCCTCAGAGAGTTTACACCTTTATTCTTAAAGGGGTGCTGAAGGGAGATGTTCATTCTTCTGTAATTGCTTCCTGCTGGTTAGGGGCAGTAGGCCCTACATGACAAGGTGTAAAACCCTCTGCCTATTCTATCTTAGTTGGAGGAAGATGGATCTGGCATCCTGGGGGAAGGTGGATAAAGTCCCTTTATGGCTAGCAAGATGTTGATTCTGGAAGAAATTAACTTGATTAGAATATTTCTAAGAGGATACCGGACCACAAAAGTAGAAAAGGCTAGGTGCCTGTAAAGCCTGAATTTTCCCAAAGGTGATGGGAAGCAGTATTATTTTAGTTGCATTAAGCTGTTGGTTAGAGAAGAGATTGCAATAGACAACGAGGTTAGGTATAAATTGCTAATCCTAGCTCCTATTGTAGGAGAGGAACGAGAAGAGGCATTGCTCTTTTTAGTTAAGTTACAGGAAGTGAAAACAGACAGTTTCTTAACGGGTGTCCGATTTGCCCCTCCCCCCAAAATAGGCATCAGGGCTAGAGTTAGAGGGAACAGTTGGCTTTGACATAGACACTACTTAGCTTTGTCTCTTGAAGAGGTATCTCAAACCGTCCAATGATTGGCACTTGTGCATTTCATCAGATGCTTCTGGTGAGTTGGCACTTTCCTGGGCACTTGGTCTCACTCAGGATTTGTGCACCAAGCTGGAAATTCATTTAACTTTAATATCTGTGAGAGTGATCAGAACTACAGAGTGAAGTTCCTTCCACTTGTGATTTATACATTAAATACACTTGCAAGGCAGTATTGACATTTAAAGGCTCATTTTGAGGTTACCTTTTACTGTTTGCCAATTTGTAACAGGTGAACCCCAAATCTGATTTCCTAAGCATAAGCAAACTGATAAAGTTAAACACAGATTTCAAAGTTGAATACATAGTTAAGCACAGATTAAAATGTAAGGGAGAACTTTATACCCTTAGCATTTGTAGGAACATTTTGATCTTAATTGATGGTACATGAGGTTTTTATTTTCCAGAAGTTTAGTAACTAGTTTGGATCTTGATCTTCGTTCACACTTTTTGTAGGCCCAGCTGAGTTTAAACTGAGAAGGGTTTTTCTAACAGGGAGTTTGTCAAACTTTGAGGTGTATTTCCTCATTTCTTTAAGGAGACATGACATGAGGTTTCTGGCCCTCAGATCTATCTGTCCTCCTTTACATTGGTCTAATTGGAATTTGGGGTCTTATACAGAGGTTGCTCTTAGCTATACTGTAGCTACATAGACTAGCAGTAGGCAGAATTTCCTGAATCTTACAAAGACACTCCTATGGGGAGTTTACTGGTGGGCTAGAGACCATGGCCATTATTCCAGGAAGAATGAAGAATGAAGAAGCATGTTTTAGTCAACTGATCTGGTGTCCCAGAGTCCAAGTCTGACTAAAACATCCACTGCTCCAAATTTAGAGCTGATGCTCTGGATCCAGCATCCTGAAATCCAGAGTCCGGGACTCACAGGCATCCCTGTGGTCGGCCTAGGTCTTGGGAGATGCCTGAAACCCTGAAATTCAGACCAAAGCACCCAAGCCAATTGGTGGAAGAACTGTTGCCCCAAACCAAAGCGACTGAGATAATAAAATCTCAGCAGACGCTTGGCTGCTCTCTGAATCGAAGCACCCAGGACTTATGTCCCAAGAGACATTCAGAGTTATGTCTCTGGTTCCTGCCAACCCAGGAATCAGAGACCCTGCTGCCAGCAATGCCAGGCAATGCCGGGGCACTGTGGACTTGGGAGACAGACAGCTTCAGTGTTCCCACCTAAAGCTCCCAAGCCGAACTGTGCTCCTTCTTCCTAGTCTTACAGAGGCCTTAAAAGGCAGTCTACTCTTATGACTTTACCCTTTGGTAGTTTCCCAGTTAGGCAACCCATCAAAAAGCTGTTAAGTGATCAGAGATCAATTATTCTAGCTAACAAGCCTTGTGGCCCTGAGGTGACAACTTTTTCACTAGCAAATGCATTTTCAGTACCAATTTTTCAAACATTCTAAAGCATTTTAACAGAAACCTGTAATGAGAAGTTCAGTATTAGGCAGGTAAAATGTGGTAAAGAGTGAGGAGTCTTGGCCTGTGACTCCTTGGGGAAGGGTCTCCCATGGCATCCATCTTGGCTCTGCTTGCCACTGCAAGGGCGTGGACCCGTGGAGGGCGAGCCCCCAGCTGAGTCATTGCCATGCCTGCCACCAAGGGAAAATGGTGGTAGAAGGCAATGGCCTGAGGCTAAAGTCACTTGGTTGTTAAAAGGGCTTGGACTGTGATGACTCCATCCTGCCCTGTGCACAGTATCGCAAGACGAACAAAGGAAGGGGTGCCTCAAGAGGCCACTAAGGTGCCCACCTATCTGCGTCTCTCACAAGAGCTTTGGCGTGTCTTAGCTAAGGCGTCCAAACAACTTACGGGTTGGCCATTATGCCATATGACATGGCCGCGGACTAGGTTAGGGTCCACTCGGATCCTGTAGCTTTTGGCCATGGGACCACAGACTGAATCGGCAGGCACAAGCCCCTACCATCCACACTCACATTCACAGTCTCATTCACTCAGAGGTTATGCATTGCCTCCCCTTTGGGAGGCCCTGAACTGTGTTCCTGAGAACCAGGAACTAGGGGGTGATCAGTCTCCTCTTCCGTCCGAAGACAGGCCTGTCTACGGGTCACCTGGGGACCTCACCTTGTCGCCAGCTTCCTGATGGTGTTCAGTCCATCTCCTCCTTGAGTCAGGTTGGGCTGCCATGATGCAATCCGTGAAGTCCGCCTTGGAAGGAGGTCCTGTCAAAGGGACAGGAGGTGCCTACCTCGTTTATTCGGTGGTCACCACTGGCCGTGCCCATGTGCACCACAACCAGAGGCTCAAGGGGCCTGCGTGGTTGAGTTTCCCAGTCAGGGAACCAAAAATGTTGCAGAAATCCAATCCCGAAGAACCCAAACAGCACTCGGAGGAGCAGAGGAACACAATTTTATTATGCACAGGTCCAGAGAGAAACCAGTCTCCAGATTCTGGGCCCCCAACATTGGCTAGTGGGTTGATAAGTGAAAGAGATAAAACTCCTACGGCAAGCAGGCAGGCAGTTAAAGTATTTGCTGGCTTAGCTCAGGGTCATAAGAAAGGGAGCTATCCTTTGGTTAGGGTTGTAAATGTTGGTTCAAAGAGGCATGCTGGGAGCGCTTATCTTGCTAAAGATGGCCTGGGGAAAAGCAGAGGAGGAGAAAGGGAGTGTGGGACCGTTTGTTCTTCTAAAGCTGTGAATTCCCGCAGGGCAGGGGTTGGGGCCCTGCACTTCCCTTGTCAGCATAGCAGAGCGGTTGTAGCTCAATGGTTGAATGCCTGCTTCACATGTACGAGGAGGTACCAGGGATTGAACAAACAAACAAACAAAAGGAGTATATATATTGGGGAAAAGACCTACCAAGTTATGGCCATTTCCAAGTAATATGGTCACCTACTTTTTAAATTCCCAAAGCAACTGACAAACTAAGAGAACTATGAAAATGCACAAACAGAATCATTATTCTAAAGGATTTCAGTATCAGTAGCCAGAGGAAGGACATAATGAAATTGAGTAAATAATCAGCAAACTAAATTCAGCAGAGGCTCACCGAACTTTACACCTTTCAAATAGAGAATACTCATTTATTTTTATATGTCCACAGGCTATTTACAGAAGACTGACATGCTCTTGACCACCAAAGAAAGCTTAAAACTAAAAGTAAAAAGTAGAGATTTTACAAGTATATTCACTGATCACACCCAATAAAATCAGACTCAAAAAAGAAAATCAAGAAATACCCTGATGGAAGGCAAAATCACACTGAAGTTGCAAACTACAGAAAAAATAACAAGGAAGAGATGTCTTTCTAACAAAGCCTGGGCTGGGAGAGAATTTCACAGCCTCAAATGATTTCATTATTAAGGAAGGAAGACCAAAATGTGGGAATTCACTACCCATCCAAAGAATGAGGAAAAAATAATAAAAGAGAAATGAGATCAAGGAAGATAATAAAATAAAAGTTCAAATTAATGAACTAGAAAACAAACAAAAAAAATTACAGGAAGGAGAAATCGGCTCAAAAGTCAGTTCTTTGAAAAGACCAATAAAATTGATAAACTCTTGTAAACCTGATTAAAGAAAAAAGAGCACAAAAATATACAAGATAGGATATCAGAAAAAAGACATAACTAAAGATGTGGGAAAATTAAAATAATTTACAGAGAAAAATCTATGCAACTTTATGGCAACTCAAATTTGAAAATATTGGGGAAATGAATGGTTTCCTAGCAAAATACAAATTACTGAAATCAATCCAAGATAAAGTAGAAAACTTGAATAGACCAATTACCACAGACAATTATAGATTATGTATTACATTATTGTATATAAATATTGCTCCATAACCACATGGTTTCATAGCTGAGCTTTATCTAACTTTTACAGAAGACATAATTCCAAAGTTATTTAAACTACCTCACATAATAGAAAAAAAGAGGGGAGACTCTCCAATCACTTTATGTAGCCAGCTTAAGCTTGAAACCTGAAAACGATAGGACAGATAAAGAAAGCAAGAGACCAAAGGTTGGCAAACTTTTTCTGTAAATAGCCAAGTACTAAATATTTTAGGCTTTGAGAGCCCTATGCTCTCGCAATTATTCAGCTAGTCACTGAAATGCAAAAGCATTCGTAGACAATATGTAAACGAATGTAGTACTGTTCTGATACAATTTTGTTTATGGGCACTGAAATTTGAATTTGATATAATTTTCACATGTCACAAAATATTCTTCTTTTATTTTTTTCAACCAGTTAAAACTGTAAAAGGAATTCTTAGGTCATAGGCTGCACAAAAACAGGCAGAGGGCTGGATTTGTCCTGTGGGCAGTAGTTTGCCAGTCTCTGCTAGAGCCTAATCTCCCTAGTGAATGGAGATGTAAAAACGTGAAATAATATTTTCCATTTAGAATATTATTTCTAGATATAGAATCCAGCAATGTGTCAAAAGAATAATACAGTAAGATTAAATGGCAGTTTTCCTCCAGCCTTGGGTGGTGGCCGCTGCTGGGCTTCGGCTGCCCGTGAGCTGAGGGTCAGGCGGCGTGGACAGCAGCCCCGGCACCTCGCACCCAGAGCCCAGCGCGCCCCGCGCCCGCTGCTCCTCGCCTCAGCGCCCAGTCGCCGCCGCCGCGGCCATCAAGTGTGTGGTGGTGGGAGACGGGGCTGTAGGTAAAACTTGCCTACTGATCAGTTATACAACCAATGCATCTCCCGGAGAATATATTCCCACTGTCTTTGACAACTATTCTGCCAATGTTATGGCAGATGGAAAACCGGTGAATCTAGGCTTGTGGGATACAGCTGGACAAGAAGATTATGACCGATTACGTCCCCTATCCTATCCGCAAGCAGATGTCTTCTTAATTTGTTTTTCCCTCGTGAGTCCTGCATCATTTGAAAATGTCCGTGCAAAGTGGTATCCCGAGGTGCGACACCATTGTCCCAACACTCCCATCATCCTAGTGGGAACTAAACTTGATCTTAGGGATGACAAAGACACGATCGAGAAACTGAAGGAGAAGAAGCTGACCCCCATCACCTATCCCCAGGGGCTAGCCATGGCGAAGGGGATCGGTGCTGTAAAATACCTGGAGTGCTCGGCGCTCACACAGAGGGGCCTCAAGACAGTGTTTGATGAAGCTATGGGAGCAGTCCTCTGCTCACCCCCCGTCAAGAAGAGGAAGAGAAAATGCCTGCTGCTGTAAATGTCAGAGCCCCTCGTTCCTTACTCTGTCCCACTTGGAACCTTTGTACGCTTTGCTCAGAAACAGTGGAGCCTTCGCACTCGATGCCAAGTTTTTCCATAAAACCCTTTGAACCAATCCATAATTTCCAGGTTTTGTTTGTTTAAAGTATAAGAGTTCAAACTTACACATTCTATTAAAAATTAGCCCTAAATGACAAGCCTTCTTAAAGCCTTATTTTTCAAAAGCCCCTATTCTTGCTAAGATTAAGAGTTGCCAAAATACCCTTGAACTAAGTTGCATTGTTGTGCTACAAACACCAAGCACTAAACTGTTTTAAAGACCTTTGTCTTCAAGAAGACTGTAGCTTTTGATGTTAGGAAATGTAGACACTTTCTAACGAGTTTTCAGGTACGGAAAGCCTGAAAGCACAGCCTCCTTAATGAATTGTTGCCATTTAATGCGTTCAATAATTTATCAATCCATGTTCATTACATAACATTGTACTGTATATTATAGTGGAACAAGTATAACAACTCTTTGGATCAATCTTTTGATTTTGTGGTGAATTTTCTTTTCTTTCTTTTTTTAAAGTTAATTAGAGGGGCCGGCTCGATAGCCCAGTGGATAGGGTGCTGGCATACCACATGGGAGGCCCAGGTTCGATTCCCGGGGACCTCTCCTAGTGGGCAGACCGCCTGGAGAATGGCAAGCTGCCATGGGCGGGCCAGAGCCGCCGTGGGCAGGTCAAAAAGCTACCACGGACAGGGCAAGAGCCGCCACGGGCAGGGCAGGTCGCCCGCGAATGGAGCGCAGCCAGCCACCCGCGAACTGAAGCAAGAGCCGGCCGTGAATAGAAGCAGAAGCCGCCCACAAGCGGGGAAAGCTGCGCCTGCACAGTGACCAAGTCTCGGCGCGTCGCCGCAACGGGGGGGAAGGGGAGATATGTAATAAAATAAATAAATCTTTACAAAATAAAAATTAAAAAAAATAAAGTTAATTAGCTTTTGCTGAGATTTTGAACAGAAACCTGATCGCTGTGTTTCCTTATGAAGTGCTCTGCTCTTAGTGGAGTGGTGGGTGTGCTGGCTGGAGTGTGTGCGGCACTGGGTGTGATCAAAGGATGCAGACAGTATTTTGACAAAATATGAAGTGGAGATTGATTTAATTTACACTACGTTGTACACAGAAGAATGAAACTGAATAAAAGTGTCACGGGTACAATTTTTAAAAGGTTAATTTCTGTCAAACGCAGTAGATGATGAAGAAAGCTCGATATTATCAGTAAGTGTTTTTCTTAAGCTTTTCCTTTCTCTTGCACCCGCAGTCCCTCCCAAAACTGGGCATTTAATTCCCACAGTTTGCTAACTTGAATTTAGTAAGTGCTTTTCTTATACAACCCTTTCTTAACGAGCAATATGTCTCCTTGTATTATAAAATCTTTCTGATAATCCATTAGAATTTTGTTTTGTAGATTAGTAAAAGTGCTTTCCTGTTCTCACGTTACTTGATTCAAAGCTGATACGTGCTTTCCTTCGGAACTAGGTGTAAAAATCATGTGTTGCAGCTTTACAGTTTTTAAAATATTTTAGGTATTCTTAAGCTCTGACCCTTCTTGACGTCACTGTCTTGCCAGCTGACCAGCACTGTACCTTGACTAATACCGACCCTGCCCTTTACTTCCCCTACGTGGACACTTGCTTCCTGTCACTCTTAAGAACATTCCTTGGGGTCTGTGAGGTTCTGTAAGCTCAGCGCCAGGGCTGACGCTGTTCTCTACACCTCACACACCGGCAGGAGTACAATGTTGGACCCTTGAACCACTAGAACAAAAAATTTTAAATCGACAGTTGCAGAATTGTGGAGTGTTTTTACATTGATCTTTTGCTAATGCAATTAGCAGTATGTTTTGCATGTATGACTTAATAAATCCTTGAATCATAAAAAAAAAAGATTAAATGGGGTTCACTCCAGGAATGCCTCAATATCAGGAAGAATTAGAAAATGTCTTTAACAATGTGAAAGGAGAAATACCCTCCTAATCAAATCAATATATGCTGAAAATGCCATTTATTAAATTCAGCAACTACTGTTAATAAAACTTGTAAAATAAGAATAGAAATAAACACCTTTAGGGACCGGCTCGATAGCCCAGTGGATAGGGCACCGGCATACCACATGGGAGGCCCCGGGTTCGGTTCCTGGGGACCCCTCCTAGCAGGCAGACCGCCTTGAGAATGACAAGCCGCCACGGGCGGGCCAGAGCCGCCGTGGGCAGGGCAAAAAGCTGCCACGGACAGGGCAAAAGCTGCCACAGGCAGGGCAGGTCGCCCGCGAATGGAGCGCAGCCAGCCACCCTCGAACTGAAAGCCGGCCATGAATGGACGCAGAAGCCGCCCACAAGCGGGGAAAGCTGCGCCTGCGCAGTGACCAGTCTCGGCGTGTCGCTGCAGCGGGGAGGAAGGGGAGATATGTAATAAAATAAATAAATCTGAAAAAAAAACAACAAACTATTGGTGATTGCAAAGGATCATCTTTTATGTCTATTCATTCAACAATTAGTTACTGAGCTAGTTATTGGTTGTTATAGGCCAAGAAAGATCAGGAACAAAACTGGAGAGGTCCTTGCCTTTGTGAAGCTTATATTCTGGGTTAAGGCTGGAAAAAGCATACATTAGGCAAAAAGTAAATAGTAAGCCAGAGGGTGTGAAGTATAATAGGAAAAAAGGCAGGATAAAATGGGCTGAGAATTGGGGCTGCTATTTTACAAAGGATGGTCAGAAGAAGCCTTTCTCTGATGAAGTAAACATGGAGCAGGGATCTGCAGGGATGAATGAAGTGAGTCGTGTCCATATTTTGGAGGGAAAAATGCTCAAGGTAGAAGGAACAACAAGTGAGAAGACTGACATGTTTGAAGTATAGCAAGATGGCTGGAGCAGCTAAAGAGGATGAGCCAGGGCAGAAGAACAGAAATCAGATCAGAAAGAAGACAGGGTTTGGCCTTGTAGGTCTCTTACCCACCAGAGGGTTTTGAGAAGAGTTATCTAATCTTGCCTACAGCTCAGCATGGATGTTTCAGAATGCATCAGCGAAGGACAAAGTGGAAGCAAAGAGGCCAGTTAAGAGGCACTTGCAAGAACCCAGGTGGGAGAGAACGTGATTAGATTTGTTCTTCTACATAGAGATCCAGAGAAAATGTGAACTGACGATCAACAAGTCATGTTAATTATGAGTTCCTAATTTATTTTCTAATTTCTTACTGGTTTCAGAAACATTTTAATGTAGAGACTGATCTTAATTCTAGGTTTTTTATTGGAAAGTAGTTTCAATAATTAATTCCATCTTAATGTAGAGCTAGTTTTTCTCCGAGTTCCTTACAGCTTTGGGGCATTGAACAATTTTGAATTTGGAATCAGAGCCTGCTGGGGCAAGGTCAGCAGTTAGGGACCTTACATGGCCTTCCTTGGCTTTTCTAATCTTTTAGTTGGCTGGAACAAGCTATTCTTTATTCTTCCTTTTCCTTCCAAACTTCTTGGTATATCCTTGCTGTCCCTAAAGGCATACTTCTCATTTACTCCTTTGCTCTGAAATACTCTTACTCCTTCAACCACACCTTCTCCCTCTGTCATCCTAAAATGTGAGCATTTCCCGAGAGTCATCTGTCTCCATGGCTTCAACCTTAGGCTTTTGGCTCCAAACCTTTTATCTCCAGTGCTAAACTCTTCTGAATTGCAGATCTCAGTTTCTACCAGGGTAGCATACCTCCTTCTCTTCTTCAAATTCTTTACATCTAAATGTAGACTTCTTCAGGACGGGGGTGGGGGGTGAGGGGGTGTGGGGGCCCTTTTCTATCTCTCTATATTCCCTTTTTTACTTAATGGTTCCACCATTTTCCTACTTGGTCCATCATTTCTGTAATGGGGAGATAATAACAAATCTAGTAATCGTATATCTCTCTACTGTATAACATCTATCTGTCCCTCTTCCCTTTTATCCAGAAATCACTCAGTCAGACACCTTTGTAAGAGTAGCCAAATATCCTGCTGGGGCAGTCCTGTTTTAGAGACCCCTGGGATGGAGGATGCATGTGTGCATGTAGGGGTGCTCACACTGGCACTCACAAACACTTTATCAGGCTACAACAGTATTTTTGCTGACAAATATCTCCAGAGAGTGTACTTTAGGAAGGTACGCTGCCAGGCCCCGTGAGCCACACAGAATGATGATGACGTAACAGGAGAGTGACACAAGGGAGAGCCAAGATGAAATGCTCCGAAATACCAGGAACTAAGGTGCTGAAGGTGGTAGGATGCCTCTCTTCCACATGGGAGGTTCTGAGGCTCGAATTCCAGTGAAGACAGGAGAAGGATGAGAAGAGAGGGCAGGAAACAGACACAGAGATTTGCCTAGCAAATGGATGCAAAAACTGCAAAAATGGGGAGGGAGGGTAAAAATGGATAAAAGTAAATAAATGAATAAATAAAATCTTAAAAAAAATATATATAGGGGAGTAAGATATGGACTATAGTTAGTAGTAATACTTTGAAAATGCTCTTTCATAATTTGTTAACAAATGTTTCACAACAATGCAAAGTATTTGTGGTGGGGTGACGTGTGGGAGCCTTGCATGATGTTATGCATGTTTGTTTTGTAAGTTCACAATGTTAACTGAACACTTATTGTTTATGCATGTCCATGTATGAATGATATACTTCAATAAATTGTTTAAAAAAACAACAACAAAAAAAACCCACTCTTATCCTTGTGTTCATTTTAGTTGCTTTATTCCATTATATCTACCTTGAGGTGAGTCAGGTCAAATATGTGTTTCAAATATAGATATAATAATGTTTGTTGTCTTTGACCATTTTTTCTGTAATTTTGACTGAAGGTAAGCATTGGCTGTCAGTCAGATAGATGTCCCCTCAAACTATGACATCACAGTCTGAACTAGGTGTTCCTTCAGAGTTATCACAGCACTTTAGGATGGGGATGGAAGCAGCTATCATATTATAGGATAAATGTCATTATCTACCTTCTTCCCCAAACTGAGGTCAGAGGTCAAGCTTGTCTTGGTGTCTATTTATTCCCAGTACTTCATATATGCCCAAGTTTATGCCTGAAGCCCATGAAATTTTTTTTTCAGTAAAAGAATGAATGAATTGAGGAAAATTATTCCTGAACATTTTAGCTAATTCAATACCAACATCGTGAAGCAGAGGTTCCTATTGTAGGGTTATGAGCTTTTATCTAGGGAAAAGGTTCATAACTTTTATCAGATTCATAAAGGAATCTGGGTACTCTTTCAGATGTTAAAAGCCTTTGCTTTAGAGTCACATACACACAGGCACACATACACTGGATTTCCAATGACCAAGCTTATGTCATGCATTTGCCTACTTCACACTTTCATCTACCCACCTGCACAGATCTGCAAGGTTTTTGCCTGAAGATGCTCACCAATTTATTGACTCTCTCCTACTATAGAGTTTAGTGTTTTCCAAAACCTCTGATATTTGACTGACTACTGCCTTTTACTGGATTATTTGTAAAAGTGTTAAGTAAGCCTAGAGCTAATATCAATCCCTGAGGAAACCTACTTCTTAAACTTCTCAATCTTTTCTTCTTACTGTTTGTTTTCCTTTTCTGAGATAGTTCCTTTACTATAACTAAACATCTCATCTGACCTCAGAGAGGGTGGATTAACTTTTATATTCCCATTTTGGCTATAAGAATTGCATTTTTACATAACTTGAGCAGGAAGACAAAATATAACTCCCAAGGATCCTAAGTTTTAAAATCTTCATTTGTCAGATGAGGAAATGCTTTATCTTTTTAATTAGGTATCTTCCTGTCTCCTAACATAATAAAGAGAAGGCTGAGCTATTTGTGTCTATGTATATGAGTGTATGTATATATATGACATGCTTAATTCACTAATTTAATGTGGTTATTTTCTTTTTTTTTTTTTTAAAGATTTATTTA
>PVKH010030382.1:0-12505 GCA_004027955.1 Chaetophractus vellerosus
TAGGAATGGTGTGTCAGTGTCTTAGCTCTTCATGGCAGATATTTAAGCACTTTCAGTTTTTACTGGTGGATAAAGCAAAACTTTTATTGCTCATCACCTTCCCCTCCAGCCTGCCCTGGTTTAGGGAGTTGATAGCAGATCTTTTGGACATGGGAATTGCTTCACTGTTGACAGAAAGACATGGTGCATTTGATTAAATTAAATTAGGAGCATGTGTATGCTTGACAAAGTGAGCTAATGAAGGAAAATGCATCAAAAGGATTTATGGTGAATTGATTAAAATTTTTCTGTGCAGAAAGCCCTTCCGGCTTAACGCTTGAAATTATAAGGCTATCAGTGCTTCTAGGCCCTCCAGGTTCTCACTTGCCTTTACAGTAGGCAGTTTGGGGACTTTTTTTTCCCTTTGAGCAGCCTCTTTGTCTGTAGCATACTCCGTTGCAGGCAAAAGTATTCCCAACCTGCAATCTGAATTGCATGGAGGAGAGAGGATAAAAGACACTATTTGATTTATTAATTTCTAGTGGATTAGAACTACAAATGTTTGCTATGTTTTTAATTTGAGAAGTAGAAAGAATCACAGCAGCTTTTAATTATGCATTTTGTGTAATGTAGCTCTGAATAGAGCAGAACAAAATTAAAATTGTGGATCAACTACTAAATCTGAGTGGATGCTAAAGTGAGCTGTAGTGTAATGCTAATGGTTTTGCATCTTCCTGGCATTATGTCAATAATGGCTCTAATCACATTAAGTAGAGAGCCCATTAGCTTTTTCTTTGCAGCAGCATGCACCATAGCAACATACTGTGAATTCTGAAATAACTTTTGGTGTCTTTTTTTTTTTAAAGCATTGCCATGTTCAGTCTAAGAGGCAAGTATATACAACATGTTCACGTGTGAAAACAACCATGTTCACAGTGCCTATGTGTGCGTTGATGTTCTTTTATTGATATAGGCACATTAAACCAACCCAACAGTATGCAACCTAGTACTCTTATCTTCATAAATTTAACAGCTTCTCTGCTGTTTTCATGAGACTAAAGCTTTCCTGGAATTCACCCTGGTGTAAAATCGGATCTGTTTATATAGTATGATACTTAAAGGGATAAAAGGCCTTAAATATTTCCCTTCTTTGCTCTGTTATCAATGGCATGGTATTTTATAACTGTCCAGCTCTACATAATTCTGTTTATATATATATATGTATATTTATAAGCTGAAATAGAGAAGTCTGGTTGAGGTTCTTTTACTTTAATGCCTTTCTGGGTTCATTTTGGTAAGAGTGTGTTGTGTTCCCAAGATGAACTTCTCATGTGGAGTTCATCATGGGTTTTCTTGTGACAGGGAAAACTAGAATTAGTATAGTATGTGAATGGTTTTTCTTTGAGTAACTTGGTCTTGGGAGAAATAGTCACTGAGTATTTTTATACTTTCTATCAATTTAAAACCTTTCAGAGGTACCTTCAATTCAAGTGTGACCAAACCTCTGTTGTTATACTATATGAAGATAAAACTAGGTAGTCAGTGAGGGAATTTTCAAAATGGTAGTGTTGCAGAGGCACTTTATTCTCAATATGTATTTGACTTCACTCATTAACTATCTTTCTTCTCAAACTTTTACCCAACTGAACCCAGGCTATAATAATGAAGGTCCATCTTCGATGTTCTCTTTTTTCTTAACCCCCCTATTCTAGTAAGAACAAAAAAATGCGTTCTAAGTATCCCATCCCTTCTTCCCCACCCCATACATCAATTCAGGCCTTCATTGTCTCTAGCTTGTTTTCATTCATAACGTTCCTAAATGTTCCCCTTTCTTCTCCATTGTGTATGATTTTAAAGAAAGCAACATATAATGATGTGATATGGAGTTAATTTTTTTTCCTTTTGCATCCACATCATCCTAACATTTATTCAAAGTACACAGTTAAGGGTAAGGGACCTGCTTGGTTTTTACAGCTGATCACTGTGCCTTTTTTGTTGTTGTTGCATCATTTTGTTGCACCAGCTCTCTGTGCGGGCAAGCTCGCCATGTGGGCCAGCTCACCTTCACCAGGCGGCCCCAGGCATCAAACCTGGAACCTCCCATATGGTAGACGGGAGCCCAGTCGCTTGAGCCACGTTTGCTTCCCACTGTGCATTTTGGAAGTGCAGTTACAAAGATGAAATTCTCTTAGGAACTTGAAAGCAAATGCTAGTTCAGTCAGGAGTTGGCTAGTTTTCCTGTTTGTCTTTGGTATCAAAGACCCAGAGAATTTGGAGAAACATCACACAGCTTTAAAAATTATTCAAAGAAGCTATGATATCACATGACTGTCCCCCAAATGGTAAGACATTACCCATTGGATATTAAAACATTTTAAGTTTTTAATCATCATAATACCTTAATGAGATATAGTCAGGAATGGAATTTAAATCACTTATAATTGGGTCATGGAGATGTGAAGCGACTGCCTAAATTTGCTTTGACAGTGGTTGAACTAGGATCAACTCTAGAAACAGTTGCCCCTTTATTTTTATATTTTAAAATATACTTTCACTTAGCCTTTTGATTCAGAAGCATCATTTTCGTTCCTTAAAGGAATCCGTGGGTGCTAACTTATTTACATGTGTAGCAGTTTCACTTTTTCAAAGGTTTTTCAGATTTTTTTTCTCATTAAAACCCCATAAGTAGTTCAGAAATAGGGTCCCTTCTGAAGATAAGAGAATTAAAACATGGTCTGTAGAGACAGAATTTTAATTCTTCTGACTGTTAGTCCATGGCTTTTTATTACATCATGCTGCCAGAATGGCTTCTCTTTTCTGCAGAGCAGTACCATTCCTTAGTGACAAGTGCTGTTTTGTCTCATTGCACACTGGAAAACCACTTAGGGAAAGAGGTAGGAGATCATCTGACTTGCCTATTCTACTTGCTTGCCCAGCTCCAAGCTGGTCTCCTAGATATCTGTCTTCTACCATCCTTACCTCCTCTTTGTTTAGATATGCCTTGAAAATCTGCCATAGCTGTTGCTGCCAGCTCAGTGTAGATGGCCCTTGTCTCCGTCCCAGGCTCCCACCCTGCTTCTGCACCACAGCTCACATCAGTGCAGGGCAATGTAGAGTTTCTGGGTCTTTAGAGTTTATCCTTACAGACCCTGAGAGAATCATTTACATGCTTTGAACATCTTTTTCAGAGCTTCTTGTTGCTCTAAGTTGAATGCAAGATTTACTCCTGATAAGCTAAAATTTCATCATGTGCACAACCAATTTTGTTAAAAGTTTTAAAAATATACAAAGCACACATACATTTAAAACTTAATATTCTATAGTTAATAATTAATTAGAAAATGCAAGATTTTAAACTAGATATACATTCATTTAGCAAGCATCTATCACGAGCCTGCTGTCTGCTAAGTGCTTTGGCTATAGAGGTGAAAAGTTACTCTCCCTGCTGTCATGTATCCCGTCAATTACAATGTTATATGATACTTATGCTGTTGGAGGTGTGAACAGGTTGGGATATAAGAATAGGCATTTTGCTGTCAGACTGGGACCCAAGTGCCTCTCCTGCCTCGTATAGCTATATAGCCCTGGACAAGATTTTTTAACCTTTCTAAGCTTAATTGGAAATAATAATAATACCTACCTTGTAGTGGTTTCAGGCAAAATTAATCATGTAAAGTGCCTAACAGAAAACTTGGTGGAAAGCACATGTCCAATAAACATTAACTATTGTTAGTACAGTGTTAATAGGGAGTGGAGCCTCCAGGTATGTCTTGGGCAATCAGGAAAGAATTGCCAAAGGAAGTAGGTAGCATGTGAGGTGACACTCAAAGGATGAATGTAGGACTTCCATCCAGGCTAACAGAACAGCATCTGCTAAAACATAGAATGGTAAGGTACAAGGGCATGCTCCAGAGTTTTGTGACTCAGTATTTGTTGGAGCATATAAAGGGAAGATTCATAGGAGATAAGGCTCCACAGGCTGCATGGGACAAGTTATGATGAAGGACCTTGTCCAGAAAAAGGTGTTTTGAGTTTACACTCTATGCCAGTCATCTCCTAAGTGGATGCTTGTCATTTAGACAACCATTGAGATGCAGGAATAAAATGTTAAATTTCTATTTCTATTTAATTTTTCCTTATTTTGTTTTAATTTTTGTTTTTCATGCATGTCATGTATTATTCATAATATACATGTTAAGACATTTTATTTTAGTCCCATAGTACATGTGTAAAGTTCAAATATGATATTCAGACAATATGCACATATGGCCACAATAATTGTTTTATGTCTAGTGTATGTTCCGATTAGTTATGGTATCTTTTCTGATTGATGCTGCCCAGCCCTCCCAGTGTAAACAAGTATATCAATGCTGAGCTGTGTACTCAAGTATTGTCACTGATCATAAGCCTGTTGATAACTGAGATAGGAAATGGGAGCCATTGGAAACCTTTGAGCCAGGGAGTAAAAGGATTAGAATTACTGGGACAGCATCCTGAGGACTCAGTCACTGAGTTGAGCAAGGTTATAGGAAGAGATATCATCTCCTGGTTTATTTAGGTCTAAGCACATTGTTCATAGTTGAGGCACAGTATCGCCCATCTTGATAGAAGACTTGTGAAAGGAGGAGAATATGACTGGTTTAACTTTTCCATGATTGGTAAGCAGAAAATACATTATTTGAATTTTTAAAAACATTATTTCCTACCAAGCAGTTACCAAAAAAATTTCAGAGACTAAAACTGAAGACTTTTCTCCACCACAGTATTCATAGAAGAAAGGAAAAGGAAGTATGCATAGGAGGATACAGGGGTAATATTTAAAATAATTTCAATAACTTGAATGCCATAGGTACTGTACAATTAGTAGATGCCCAGACATTTGGCTATTATTTCATATCAATAAATTATTTTTCAGTTTAAAATCAGCCTGAGCAGGTAAGAAGGCAAATTGGGTGGGAATTATATATGTGTGTATGTTTGTATATACACATATATATATATACACATGTATATGTATATGTATATGTTTGTGGATGTTGAAAAGAAGCTGCCAGCTATAATTAGCTTTTACTGTATGCCCCTTCCCCATTTTTAAACCATTTATCTTTGTCTTCTTGAATTATGAATTCTGTACTCAGAGGAGGAATTAAGAAATAATCTCCTGTTGATGTTGATATGTAACCCTCATTTACAACAAATGGGAATTTAATTCTGATTTTGTCTGTGTAGTGAAATAGCATTGAGAACACCTTCCATTTGGATAGATCATTCAAGGGGTTTAGTAGATACTTGTATGCTTGCAGTGGCAAATTTTCATTGTAGTCATTTTTCTTTCCAAAATAGATCCTAGAAGATCTTCTTATTCACCTGGTTGAAACTCCTCAAAGTTAGCTTAATTTCATTTTTCATGAGATTATCAGTGTTTCCTGATAACACAGTTCGCAAACTCTTAGCTTCTACCAGTCTGACTGTACACCTTTCATAGCAACCTCCCTTTCTCTAAACCAAAATGGAATGAGTGATAAAGGAAGAGAGGAAAATTGCTTTCAGGAGTAAGAATGGAAAGAAAGGCACGTGGAGTAGTGTGAGGTAAGAAACAGATGAGGGAACCGGCTGTGGGTCAATTGGTCGGGCTTTGGTTTACCACATGGGAGGCCCCGGGTTCAGTTACCGGGGACTCCTGGTGAAGGCAAGCCACCGCGCGGGAGCTGATGCAGCAGGGGGAGATAAGCAGACACGGAAAAATGAAAAAAGCAAAAAATGAACACAGGGAGCACAAGCAGCAAGGGGGGGGGGGCGGATATATAAATAAATAAAAATAAATCTTAAAAAAAAAAGAGAACAGATGAGCTCTGCTTTGGGAAAATTGTCCATTCAGGAGGAAGATGGGTCTAGACACTTGGGAGTAAAACCAGATCAGACAAGAGAAGAATGTAAGGGAATGAAGTTCAGGTAGGGCCATTTGGAATCTGAAACACAAGAGAGAGAGAACATTAAATAACTGTAACAACTCAGAGGAAAACAAAGAATAAAGAGATGGTAGGGGCATTTCTGAGCTGGCAGAGGAGGAATATATGAAGAACAGGAGCGAGCAGTAATGGAGCAAATGACCTTTTCTTTGGATCCCCTTCACAGATAGATGATGTGTTCTCTCTTTCCCATTTCCATTGTGAAAGAGGGAGGAATGTAGCTGGAAGAAAGCTTGACTCGTAACAATTCTACAGCTAAAACTCTTGTGTGTGTTTGTATACCAGCCACTTTGGCGTTAGATGGGGGTTTCCCCCCTTTTTTCTCTCCAGTTATAGTCTTTTGACTGTGTTCATAATTTTGCTAACATGAGGCATGAGACTCGGTCTTGGTTCTGATGTTGAACCAGTTTGAGGTTAAAGGCAAAAATATAATCAAACTTTAGAGACGGTAAAGAATTCATAGGTATAGGTGCCTGTACCCAATATAAAATCGAGGGCAAAAATCTTGTGAGTTTTTTCCTGAGGTCTTCTTAGGTGGATGGCTTTATTCTTACAATAAAGCCAAATTTAATTTACATCAGTATGTCGTGTTCCAAACTGGCATGAGTAAGTTTTTTTCTTTGGCTGGTAAATGGAGCTGGTTTTGAATTCTAAGAAAATAAAGAACGTGAATGAAAAAATCCTGGGTTAGCTCAAAGACAGCAGGAGAATTTCTGTCAGAGTAGGACTGGAAAAGCAATCCATAGACTTGCCGATGGACACTCATTAAATGTTAATAGGAACTGCATGTGATGAAAGGCAGGCGGCTCCGAATTTATCTTGTAACTGTATGTCTACAACTAGAGGTTTGCAAGTGAAATCAAGGAAAGGCATTAAAGAAATTGTTAGGAAGCAGAATCAAGATTCTATTTACTTATGTACCTTAAAGATAATACTACCAGCATTTGTGAACTGCAGGCACAAGAAAAGCGAGTGGACTTCCAGCTCAGTGGCAGGTGGAGGATATTGTTAGAAAAGGAATAAATGTTACATCTGAATAAATTCCCAAGAAGGTTGAGAGCCCTTGACATAGTAGGTATGTAAAACCATGTAGCTGACATCAAAGCCTGTTGCACTTTTGTAACCTCCTTGAATCACTGGAGCAAGCAGTCCCTGGTGAGGCAGCATATCACTGGGTTCTGTGTCTTGACAGGGAGTTGCACCTGTGATACCCAAAACTTTCTTATACCCCCCAGTTTAGTCCTGGTCTTTGAAATGCAGGCTCTGGATCGAAATGTTTAGTCATAGCAGATTAAGAATATAAGTATCTGGGAAGCTTCACTTAGAGGGCTCTTAGAGGATTAATAAAATATTTACAAAATAACCTGTATAATTGCTTCATTTTTGAGGTATTTGGCTCTAATTGCATCATAAATCCTCGTTCAAGTGGCTTCTCTGTTCTATCAAGGAAGTTCTATACTTCTGGATGAGTAGAAATGGATTCCTACCATAGTTTCATTAAAAACATAGACGCTCGTGGCTTCTCTGCACATAACAGACTCCCTTTCTCACACACACAAACAGATGCAATGAACAGATAAACAGAAGGATAAAATAACCATTTTTAACAAGACTCATCATTGGTCCAAGTGAATATCATTCACATGTAAAACTTTCAGAACTTTTCTGCTATTATTAATTATGATGAAGACTCTTACCTCTGCAGGTTTTACATAGCATCAGTAACAGAGAATCTTAAACCAAAGAATTTTAAAGTATAGTTTTTCTAGTAATTAGAGCAGAATGTTGACATAATTTTTTTTCAATTAACCTTATTCTTTATAGTCAGTCACATCACTTAGCATCACTCTTTAGTATGTTATGTTGGTAGATCATACTGCATAATCAGATTTCTAAATTCAAGGTAAAGACTTTGGTTAATCCCTGGGTTTATGCTAGAGCCATTACTATTTATATGAGCAAAATGCCGGACATGTGCCAAGGACTCTGCACAGTCTTCCATGTGTTTTATTCCTTATTTTAATTCTAAATCTTCATAATAACCCTAAATGTTAGGTGTGACTTTCCTTGTTTCACAGCTGGGAAGCGGAGGCTCCGAGTGGTCACACAGCTAGTAAGTAAAAGTTGGGGCTGAAACACAGGTCTGTGACTTCACAACCCCAGCTGTATTGCATTTTATTTGTTGTGTTTTTATTTTATTTGATTTGATTTTCCACTCCATTCCTCCTCCCCTTCCTTCCATGAAGGGAGCATTTTAGAATGGTTAGAACCAGACTTTGTCCTTTATTCAGGATGGTCGGTGCTTAGTGATTACATTGCTCTTTTTCAGAATTTCCCCCCAATTGTATGCTATTGCTCATTTTATGTTGCTGCCTTTTCAACTGACATAACTTCTAAGATATAACTTAGAGTTAGCTCCTTGGTACATGTTATTAACTTCATAATAAAGTATTTATTAGATGACTTAAAAATTTGCCAGAAATCCATGTAAAATGTTCTTTAAGGCTAAAAAATATATTAGGACAACAGTCTGCTATACATAAAATGTAAATATTTTTACCCCATTTCCTTTCATTTTCTTTCTCAAAACCCTTGCAGAAGTAGATAGTGGAGGTGGCACCTATGGCCATAGGAAGTCTGTGCAATCTCTTGTTAGTCTACATGAAAAAAATATCATTTGCCTTGATTTTTTGTTTATTTGTTAATAGGTACATAAGCCCCAGCTTTCTACTTGAGTGACTTGTAATTAATTGGGATGTCTTTGTTCTCTGCCGTGTGAGATCTAAAGCCCAGGCTCTGCCTTTTCTGTGTGTCAGTGCAGCTGCTGTTTGCATGCTGTTTTCTTTGTTGCTATGTGTGTGGGTGCCTCAGGCTTGGGTCCTGAGTCCCCGTCCTCCTGCCGTGCGTTGCCTGTGCTTCTGTGGAGAATTGCAAAGTTCTTGGATCAGGGACTTTTACAAATAGGCGTGTTCCTCCTGGTTGGCTTGAGGTGATCACAGACCACCATGTTTCATTTTGCCCAGAGCCTTCAACTCCCCCCCCCCCAATAACATCCATTGCTTTACCCTACAGACATAGAAAACAAATCCAACACCTGTAACCTGAGAGCATTACTGACGAAGGTTCAAAAGCCTGGAAATTCCCAGAATGTTGTTTATATAAAGCACAGCTTCTAGAAAATTATCACTCGGGATCCTTAAGTGTTGCTGTGTCTCTTGTTTCTTTTCCAGCTACACGTGATCATCAGACCCTTTTGCAGAAAGGGCAAGGAAGGCCATGTTACAGGGGAACATGATTGTGCATGTCACGACACACTAAATTGCAATACTGAATTCTGACTAATATGCTAAGGAATGGGGAGGTGGAGATGGGGAAAGGAAATCCATGTAAAAGGGTATATTTTGGCCTTCATTTAACTCTATAATTGTTTTGTGTGTTTTTTTTAGACATAAATAAGGACTTCTGTCTTGATTAGTGGTGTTATTCACAAGAGGCGGTGAGTTTTCTGCACTTGTCTCACTAGTGTGAAGTGGAAGGAATGTGTTTTCTTTTGCTGTAACCCTGCTCAACAGGGGTATTCTAACCAAAACCAGGAACTAAACAGGAGGACAGTGCATGCATTTGCTCGTGGTTCTCCCCTCACTCTGGACTTGAACTTAAATGCAGTTTCTACCCTTCGTATGTGCACTGATTGATGGAATAATTAAATGAGTAATACATGTGAAGAGGTGCTTTTTGTCTCAGTGTCTGGCACATAGTGAGTATTCAGTGAATGGTAACTGTAACTTTTGGTTGGAGGCAGATTCACATGGCACCTCTCTCCCTTTAATGCAGATTTATGAGGGTCCCCTTACTTAGGGCTGAAGGTCAATTTCTAGTTTGCCAAAGTGCTTTAGGGAATGTTGACTTAAAATTGGAATTTTATTTTGTGTGCTTTAATACTTGGTGGATTGGTTTGAAGACATTGATTTCTTCTTCCTAAATTATCTTAGGCTTCTGGCAGCATGCCATAAATAAGGAGCATATGTAATATTTGTAGGCCAAGAACTAACAAGCCATTGTCAGATGACAATGAAGATTATTTTCTACCCTATTTAAATACAAAATCAAAACCAAGAGATTTGTAAACATCCCCATATTGACTTTTCTTATCAGAAGTGAATGCTGAAAAGTACCACAAAAACTGCTTTTCCAGCCTTGACTGGACAAGAAGACTCTTGGGGGAGCCATTAGTTGCATTGTCTAATAAATAACAATTGATATATTAAATACCCATTTCAATGGATGCTTTGTAAAGGAAATGAAGCTAGCAGAGTCCCTTGGCTTCTGTGAGTCTTAATCTCACGTATCTATTTTTGTGCAGTTTATAACAGTAGGGTTTTCCCCTTAGGTACAGGCTTAAATTTTCTGTAATGTTTGTTGAATTCAGCTGAACTTGACACTGTAGGGAGTCCTAATGAAACACTCCTTTCTATGCTTAAATAAAAACAGACCTCTTCCTTTCTGTCTCCTGCCTACCTACCCACCCATTCCTGAATCAAGAATCTGAGCAGCACTTGTGGCCACCTAGAACCACAATTATAGAATCTGCTTTTGCATGAGATGGCAGTGCAGACTCAGGTAGAACTGAAACAGTGATGGGCAGATATGCAGGGAAGGGTTACTAGAGCAGACCTAAGGCTGCTATCCTTAGAAAGCCTTGCTTCCAAGGTTGACCCTTGTCTGGGAACTGGGATTTTGAGAGCGTTCCCACTATTCCCCAACTGATAAAGAGTGCCTAAACTGTTAGTAGAAACAATATGGTTATGCTGAACATCTGCTTTCCTTCTCATAGATGGGAATCTTGGTACCTGCTAGGCAGAGTGTGCCTATGTGACCAGCCCCCAGTAAAAACCCTGGGCCAGAGTCAATAATAAGCTCTGCCTTGTGATCTGCCAGAGTAACCTTAGGAAGGTTCTCCATTCTTTACTTCTGAGAAAATAGAGAGTAGACCAATTTATAGATAATGCCTATTTTAGATTCCAGGAAAACAGACACCAAAAGAAAAGACAGGTTGGATGACAAAAATTTTGTGTCCTGCTTTAATAGGCAATTGCCCAAAGAAGTGAAAAAATGAATATTGTTCACATTCCTTCCTTTAATGAACATTTAGTGTTTTACTAAAATGACTGTTAGCAATTGATAATTTTTATTTAATAATACATTTTCTTACTCAAATAAACTTGATGAGTAAAGAGCAAAAGTCCTCCTGGTGATTTAGAAAATCATCAAATATTTGATTTTCTTATAAGGTGACTTGAGCTGCCCTACTGCACCGTGGTTCATTGAGAGAAGCCATTCACTAATTGTAAGAGTTAGTAAATTTCTAAGAAAAGCAAGCCAATCACCGTATAGTCTACAGAACCATTGCAGCCACTGTTTTAGAAGTAACAAATGACAGTGGGTACAGAAAGTAATACAAGTGAAAGCCTTTTATATTTTATAACTTAGACTGGATGGGAGGCCTTCTGTAATATTTCCTTCTCAATACATTTCATACTGATTCATCAATACTCTTCCATTTTCTAGTTTTTTTCCTCCTCATTCTGTACATTTTCTTTTTGGTATACAACCAGATTTCCATATTAAGAATTAAATGGATATATTAAAAATTGACTGATCTATCCTAGTCTCTTCTTTCATACACCTCTCTATTTTTTTCCTTTCCATTTTAGCTTTTCTAAATCTCTACCACTCCTCCTGTCCTTCCACTTGATGGTTCTGATATACCTCAAACTCTACCAGGACTCAACTACTTGTTATTTCAAATTAATTTTTAAAAAATACTAGTATTTAGTTTTGCCATTGAGTAATTCAATTTAGTCTACAAGTGAAAATTTTTTATAGTCTGTTACCATTTAAATGTATAATTATAGCCCATGTTTCCACTTTGGAGCTCCTCTTATAAGGCTAAGCCCTAAATTTCCTTTTCTCCCATCTTATTTTCCTTTGACAGAGATTCTTTTTCTATATTGTTGCTTGTTTTCACATTTTAGAAAATTAAGGTTTTGCCTCCGATCTTCTAAACAGAATAAATTCAGAAGGACAGGATCAACTGGAGGTCTTTAAAGTATTCCCACTTGGTTATATAAGATAAAATTTTGGATATATACTTTTGCAAATGTGACTGCTTAAATAGACTAGGAAAGCTTATGTTTGGGGCTCACACTCACTGCTTTTAGGAATCTGGCAAGCATCTCTCTAAAGATAGTTAGGTTTACAGAAATGACAAGTGGTCAGTTTTCAACAGAAATGAATTAGGTGGGCCCGGCTAGATAGCTCAGTGGATAAAGAGCTCGCCGGGAAACCACATGGGAGGCCTGGGTTCGGTTCCCGGGGACCTCTCCTAGCGGGCAGACCGCCTTGAGAATGGCAAGCCGCCATGGGCGGGCCGGAGCCGCCGTGGGCAGGGCAAAAAGCTGCCACGGACAGGCAAAAGCCGCCACGGGCAGGGCAGGTCGCCTGCAAATCGAGCACAGCCAGCCACCCGCGAACTGAAAAGCCGGCCGTGATGGAAG
>PVKH010030383.1:0-12498 GCA_004027955.1 Chaetophractus vellerosus
TAAATAATAATTGTGAAAGAATTTTGTTGAGAGAGGAGATAAAGGAGAAGTGGGTAATTAACTTTCATGGTGTAAAAGTGCTTATTTTTATGTTACAAAATAGGAAGCTACTGGTAGCAGTAATGCATATTATTTAGTAATAAGGAGGCTGAAGAAAGACAATAAAAATGAAATATTTGCCTATAAAAATGACAGCTTTGGTTAAAATCGTGAATTTTATTTTAATTTTTAAAAACTCTAATACCTAGTTTCATTTTCTTTTAGGAAATGAATAAATAAAGATTTATTTTTAATGAAAGCATTGGGGTTGAGGAGGAGAGGGTTTTCCATCTGAGACTGTAACATAAGTAAATACTAAGAAATGCAAAAGTACACAATTACAGATTTCTAGTACTCCATGGTCACTCGGCTGAACCATTGCGAGGTTTTTGTTGATTTCTCTTCTACAGATCTTTCCTCTCAATCCCATCCTTCACAGAGCTTCTAAAATTATCTCCTAATCACAGATCTGATCATTCAAAAGTCCTAAACATCCAACTGACCACATTAAGAAATCCAAACTCCTTTGCTTGGCATTGAATGCCCTAACCAGTCTTAATGCCAACCTAACTGCCCAGGCTTAGTTCTTCATAATCAATCTCAGAACTCTACATTCTTGGTGTGTATAATTTTAGGTATTATGTTCTCATCTCATCCTTTCACATTTATGTCAATAGTCATGCTAGCCCAGCTAGCTAGCTATGTCTGGGTGAAGTATTTTGGACTCTATTTCCTGGGCCATGAGGGTCATTAAATGCTTTTGAGTAATGACAGTCACACCTCAGTATTTAAGAAATTGCTTCAGCCACCAGCCTTCAGCCACCATCACCCTGATCAAACAGCAGCCATCAACACTAGTGCAAGACCCTACAGCAGCAAAAAGATTACGACTCAGTGAAGGCTCAGAAGACAGTTAGAATTTTTGGCAATAAAATATTTTTAAATTAAGGTTGAGGTGAAAAGTCTGGCTTTGAAATCGTCATGGAGTAATACATTCTTTTAATTCTGAATCTGATGTAATGCTCTCATTGACTTATTAATGTATTAAAAATATTTTGTTTAAGTAGCTATGGTATTTGGTAAAACCTTTGAGTTTTAACAAGAAGTTTTGCAAATATCCATTATACTTACTCTTGTGGTATATAAAAGTTTTAATACTTTAAATCCCATAGGCTATTCCATTTCAAAATTTATATTTATCATTTCTATTAGAGAATGTGCTTTGGATTGCTAAAATGAGTTAAAAGTATCAGATACCACCTATTTTAGAAGAAGCACTTACAAATTATTTTCTTCCTTGCTCTTCTAGTAATGATGATTTTTTATTTTTTTGCCGATATGTTTTCACCAACCTGCCAATCCAGTGGCATGAAGTTTCTTATACAGGCAGCTTTAGTGTTTCTGAAGTATTTCTGATGCAAGTAAGTCACACAAGGCTGAATTCTTAGTGTTTGTTCCAAGTATTGAATTAACAACAACAACAACAAAGGCAAAATGTTATTCAATACAAAAATACCCCTTATCGAAATCAAAATAACTCAAAAGTGAAAAAAAAACCACATAGTAGTACTAGTTTCTAGGCCTGGAGTGCCCTATTTGCACTCACCTATCTTCGGTCAACCTTAATACCCATTTTTCTACAAATGAAAATCCTATAGTTCCAGGAAAGCTTCCCCAGCCACCTTGAATTGACTTTTTATTATTTTCCATCTGTGTTCCCTCTGTGCATTGAGTCTCTATTTTAGCACTTGGATCATAGTCACATACCTGACACTTACCTGATCTGCAAGAGAGCAATTAGTTTTCCTTGAGGGAGAAACTGCGTCTGATTCAGTGGTGCTTCTGTAAACAGTTGTCACAGTGCATTAAACAGAGGAGAGGCACCCAATAAGTGCTTTTTGACTTTTAAACAAAATATTTAAAATTTTTTAGAATATAGAAGCTGTTCACTGTTGATATTCATGATGAGCCTATCAAAGTTAATGACCATGATTTTCTAACTATAAAAGTTTATCATGTTTTTCCATGAATGGTTAGCATCTGTTAGAAGAAATTCAAGACCCAGCAACCAAATGTTTAAGTCTTCAAATTACTCATAAAATTACTCCAGAAGTTCTAAGAAAACTTATTTTTAAAATAGTTTATTCAAAATAATTATGAAAGCCTTAATTAGAATTAATCAAACATTTTCAAATGAAAAATTCAGTACATTAAGTAAAGACAAAGTTTCATTGACAATATTGATTGCAGACTTTTTTTATTAGAATGATAATCTACTAGATACTTTGAGGCCTACTAAGGTGAATGAATCTTTCTAACTGTGAGCTGGAACTCCTTAGATTTAATGCTGGTATTTTCTTCCCTCCACTCATTCTCTTTGTCCTCCACTAACTTAAAAGTTGGCCAAATAATTTAACTTTCAGGTTTGAATAAGAATATATTTTGAAATAGTCCAGGGGCACTGTAATGCCAAACATGTCAATAAGAGGAAACTGAGGGTTTTAAAGTATTTCCCACTGTAGCTGTGTCAAGTACACGCATAACTGATAGGACCAATACATGCTGTGCTATTTCCTGAAGCTCTAGCTGCAAATCACAAATGCTTATTGTGGGGAAGGGGGACTTTTTCACTGCACTCATTTTACAATCTTCTTCCAAAATCTTAAGGAAACAAAGCCTACTTTGACAGGTCAGTGTTGAAAGGAAAAATTAAAGGTGCTATTAATGTTGCTGCTAAAAATTAGGAGCTACCAGATTATATGTAATGTGACATTTCCTGGAATGATTTTTTACCACCCAGTTAAGTATGAATAAATTGGGACAATACTTTCATAAATACCAGATTGGGAACTATTGTAGATTTAAAACCATTTGAATTACAGAATTTTAAAACATGAGCATCAAATAAATGCTATCAATAGAAATCATTTATCAATAGTCATTTTAAATATCTCTGCAACAATTTTCCTAATTTATAAACATCTATACTGCATGCCATCTGCTGATTCTTATTTTAATTCATAAAAAGACTATGTTTAAATCAAAATGAAAGTGACAGAATCAGAACAAAAGGGAAAGGGCAGGAGAATAAACTGAATAAATTCCAAATATGACTTCTAAAGGCAGACAATATAAAAGCTATAATCTTAGTTTAAGCATCACACTCTTTAAACACAGTAATTACAGGACATCTGCTGGGAACACAGCTTTGCCATTGGATAACCTTAATTGCCCTGTAATATTTCCTGACACTCCCCAAAATATGCCCCATTGCTAATAATTCATTCAGATTTCAGCACCATTATTAGCTACTAATTCAAACAATCAAGACAAAGACAATGAATGGATGACCTTGAATGATTACCCACTCAGTCAACAGAATTTATTTTGTGCTTTTGAAAGACATAACTGCTTTCCTGTGACTGTGAATAGCACTCCAAAATAAGGGAAATGCAGCAAAAAGAAAAAAAATCTGTGGCGTAAATTTTAACGCTGCTTCTCTGATATTCTTAGAATAGTGATAAAACTTATCCATATATTATACTATCTATAAGAAAATGAAAAAAGTGTGAGGTTCAAGCAAAATTTCAACTCTCTTTATAAGTGAAAGACACAGTTCAGTTATGGGTAGTTAAGCATACATTATTCAAACAGTTATTTCTTTTTTGTTTCAACCTGTGAGAACATTTAAGAGTCACATAAATGCAAAGCCAGAACAAACATTCACTTCTCACAGCAAAATGGTGGGAGTTTAATGGACAGCTCCTTAGGGGGCTCCTTTTGTAAAATATTTTAAACACTGTCTGCCAAGTTAGCACTCCCTCCTCCTCACCACCTCCTTGTTTCTCAAGAAACTTGAATATTTGAAGAAATGTTGTACTCTTGGCCTTTTCTAATATGGTATGTATTAAGAGGAAACCCATAAATAAGTGCTTACATATGCTTGTGAGAAAGAAAGCAGACACCTCAAATTGATCTATTCGCCATCAGAGGGAAGAGGGAGCAGGCAAAACTGAAAACTAAGGCAAAGGAAGTAATAAATGATATGGGCCAACATACACTATCGTTATACTTCTTGAATGTGTTGTGAGCATATTTTGTTTTGTAGTAGCCCAGTTAGAAATACAAGGAAAAAGAACATTTAAAAATGGAGTAGACAGTAGCAATTCCTTTAAGAAAAGAGTTTTACCATTTTTCCAATGTCTGAAAATTCCAGCAAGAAAAAAAAATACACTGATTTAATGCAAATTCCAAAAATGAAAACAGCAAGTTTTAATTATCTCAGGTCTATTAGAGCCTAAGAAACAACATTGTAAAAATTGGTAAAATATACATACACCTAAAGTGGCTTTCATATATTGAAGCCTCTAATCCTTCTTCCTTCTCCTATTCTTCCTTCTTCTCCTCCTCCTCTTCTTCTTCCTCTTATCTTTTTTTCTTCTCATGGACATTATTATAATTGAACTTGATAATATAGTTTTATCCAATATTTAATGAAAAGGCCTTAGGAAATAATTATCCCTATTTTGGTATGTTTTCCCCCCACCCCAGTATGTTTACCAGCACATTTCAAATATTTTTCATCATATATTTTCACAAAGGGAAAACTAAAAATCCTAATCATGTGAGCACTTCTTTGCATACCTCCACTCAAGATTTTAATTTTAGCTATTATGGCTTAATAGAAACATAAAATATGAGTCATCCATATGAACTTCATCATGTATTTTGTTGTTGTTGCAAATCTCCACTGCTTTCAGGGATCTTTTGGACAGCATTTGAGACACTTATGTTGACCACATGTTGTATCATAGAGAAAAAGCATAATGTTGGGAAAAAAGAGAAACCCTACTTAAATGATGAAGAAACAAGGTGTTAGAAAGCAGAAGCTATGGGGTTGAGGATGAAAATGAGAATATTCAGTCCTCAACACTTGATCCAAGATACATAAAATACATGGCAAAAAAAATGCCCCAAATCAGCCCTAATAGAGCCTAAGATGATGAGGTATTACTAGGTGATTCCCTTGAATACTGAGGTGGTTTCCAGATCATTCATTTTGCAGAACAGTGTATAGGACATAGTAGGAAGATATTTATGATTTATCTATATGCTAGGGAATTTTCATAAATAGAATTCCTTTTAATGACATTTTAATGTAGTAAGAATGAAAAAAAATTGTTACCTAACACTATAATCCAAGTTTTCTTTGCCAGCTTTAAGGAAGGCATTAATGGGTCACTGTCTAATATGTACCTGAATTTGCAAAATGTAGAATTCTCAGCGTGCTCTCCTCAAAGTTCACCTTGAAATTTGTAGAAGACCCAGAGGGGAGTCTTCTATGTAACTCACAAAGTCCTTTCATGTCCTTGCACTTCTGCCCTCCTTTCCTTCACATTTCTCCTTGACCCTCAAAACCCCTGGAAAATAGGGTCTGGCCACTGCAGCCTCTGCCCTTGGTGAGAAAATCCCATATCTGTTCCAAGGGCTGTGATTTCCCTGTGACACCCATGCTGTACAGCCTTGAAGTTCCCAGGAGATTCTGGACTTCTTATTGTCCTCCCTGCTCTAAAGCAATGGGGAAATGCCTGTCCCCTGCCTCTGTGTTACACATTGCCCTACACAAAGGTGATGATGGAGCTGTTCCTATTATTCTCATTTTATAGATGAGAAACTGAGGCTTAGGAAATTTGAGTAAACGTGGCAAAAACCACCCAGGTGATAAAGAGTTGCTCAAGGGACTTAAATATTATGCAAATTTTACATTCTACTCTTATCAGGCAGTCCTGGAATTGCCTAAATTTCTGAATTGGGGTAAATTGGGATGTCTGCTATACATACTAAATTATGGAAAGCAGAACAAAAGAAGGTGTTGATAGTAGGACCCCATATGACAAAGTGTCAATGTAAAGCAGCTCCAGAAGGGGATCATAAGCCTTGGTCCTATTGAATTCATGCTACTGTTTTCCCCGGAATTACTATCCACACTTGAGCTAATTTCAGGTCAAATAACACCTCCAAAATGAATAGAGTCCACAAGCTTCCCATTATAACCCCTTCACAAAGAAGAAACTTTGAGCATCAGTAACCTAATAGAACAACTTGAACCAGTGGTGATGTACTATAATGACTAAATGCACAGTTCTCAGGTGCCTACTGCCTGGGTTTGAATCTCAGCTCTGCCTTTTAAAGTTATGTGCTCATAAGCAAGTTGCCTAACACTTCTTTGTCGGTAAAATGGGTCATATAGTGGTATCACAGATTTTATAGGAAAATTAAATGAGTTAGGATTTATAAAGTATTTAGAACAGCATCTGGCCCACAGTAAATGCTCTTACAGTATTTTAAAAATCAATATAGAGGGAAGATCACTTGGAGCTGCTCAGTTGACTCAGATCAGCTGGTGTCTTCTTGTTTTTCTGGGGTCTAAATTCAACTCTGTGCTCAGTAAATATCTAGTGTGAAATTTCTTGCATGCTGCATAGAAAATGGGGAGTAGGAATGAGTTCAGAACACAACTGTATATTATGTATAACTTTGGAACCCACAAATCTCATACCAAACCCACATATTCTTGCTACTCAATTTCCATTTTCTTGTTGCAAAATGTTCATTTACCTATACAAAAAAAAGTTCCAGAATAGATAAGTGAATATCAAATATCCAACCCTTGTAAAATAACATTCTGATGAGAGGAAGATAAATTAATCAGACTCATGGTGGTGAGATCTTTTTGAAAATGCACTAAAAAATAATCTTGGAAAAGTCAACAAAGGTTTTATAGAAACCCATTTTCCATCACATCCCAAACATCACTCCACAAGCTCATGAAATGCCTTGGACCTTTTTAAATGGATGCTTTGTTGAGCTACACAATTCTTTTTCACTTTAGAGGCTGTCAGATACATTTATACATAATTCGTTTTTGCATAATTTTATTAAAAGAAGAAGCCTAAGTGAGTGTCTTTTCTTATTTGCATAATGAAAATTTAGTATCCATTTAAAGGTCAATTCTAAACGTGCATTTGCCTTCTTTAAATGATATTTGTCTGTCAAGCATTTAATACCCTAGCATGATTTCTGATAGAAAAATCGAAGGAGTTTCTCCACTAAGTTACTCTGACTATGGCCCGTGTTTGGAAATAACCTGATGTTCATTGTAGAGATTTTAGGTTGTTACTATTTTAGGAAATAAATGAATGCATTGGCCCATAGCCCGCATTTCATTTTATGTGGAAAATTATATGCCACAGGCCATGAGGCATGTTTTTTCCTTAATAAGTAGATGTTAACTGTGTACCCACAGTTAAAGACAGGGGGTATCCTCCTTCCAGGAGAAGCAAGTGCTATGGAGAAGTAGTTAATCACTTGCATTATTTTCATTTTTGTTTTTGTTTTTTTGAAATTACTATCTCTTTAAACTGATATAGGTTAGATCAAATTAATCCGGTTCCTTGGAGTTTTGATCTTTCCTTTTCAGAAACCCAAAAGCTTTTCAGCTACAGAGTTTTTCAGCTGAAGTTCAGACCTAGTTTAAATTGCATTCTTCTGGTTTCCCCACATTTTATTTCAGATGTTGAGCCAATTTCAAATTAGATTCACATTTTCTGTTCTTTTCTGAAAAAAAAAAAACAAACCACAAACTCTGCATAGTTATGGATCATGTCTGTTTTCACAAACCTGTTGAGACTAAAAAGATATGCTCTATAATATGAACCTAATAATTTAGCCAGCAAAATTCTATTTAAATCATTGCCATTTAAAGAAGGAAAAGAAAAAAATATATCAAGACTAGTATAGGGATAAGTGAACTTGTTTAAATAAGGAAGATCTCTAAAGAGAACAAGACTTTGAACAAAATTACTCTTTTGCATCACAGATCCCATTATTGCTGAATATTCAACATGTTTGACCAACCTTCAGTAACACATAATTCTAAGAAAGGTTTCTATGATCATTTTATGTAATATTTATTTAGGAAAAGAAAGCTTAGTTCCATTTATTAATTATATTCTTCAAGTGAGTCATTTGGAAATATTCAAATTTTATTATCTCATCCAACAAGTAGTTCTACCTTTAATCTCACATCTTGAACTATGCTCACATGAATTACAGAATGCTTTTGATACTAGTCTCACGAGGCTCATTCTCAAAGTACGATTTGCACGGATCTTAGACACAAATTTTGATCATGTTCCCATTTCTTATTCTGGAACCTAAGCTTGCTAGTTACCAAATTAGTAAGTGCATGGAAACCCCAGACACATGAACTTGTCGCCAATAATATAGACAGATATAAACAGATCAAATGGGTCGGTTGAAAGAACAACTAGCAGAAGGAAGGCCGTGAAGTCAGAAGGATATGACCTAGGTTAAAATTGAGCTCCACCCCTTATTGATCTTATGCAGATTTCAGATTATTAGGAAGTAAAGGCATTTTAAGTCTGTACTAGAGTAAAATTTTTAAAACAGACTTGAAGGCCAGAATAAAGCTGTATATAAGTATCTCCATGTGAAAAGACAAAACAGGGTGAGACCAGCCAGGGCTGATGATAGGGCTTAGTTAGGAGTTGTCTGGTCTGGATACCATGCAGAGGATGAGGAGCAAATGCAGGTATCCTGACCAAATGACATAACTGAGAGAATGTGGTTGATAGAAGATGATGAGAAAGTTGCAAAAATCTGTCTTCAAATAGCATTCGTTTGAGTTTTGATGAAGTCTACAAAAACGGATGTATATAAATGTCTATGTGAAAAGAAGCATCCAAAAGACAGATATCTAAAATAGTATAAGTCTCACCTAATTAAGTTGAACATTGGTAGGGACAAATCTTATAAGCTATTATTGATGCATAAATGACCAAGCAGCAAATTATGTCATAGAACAAATTTGTTCCTGATGTATTAGTGAGGGTTCTCCAGAGAAAAAAAACCGACATGATATTCTTATGTTTATATTTATATTTGCATTTACATTTATGTAAATACTAAGAGATTTATTATAGTAATTGGCTCAAGGGACCATGGAGTTTGGCAGGTCCAAATTGTAGACTGTAAGCCTCAAGTTAGAAACTCGATGAAGATGATGTTGTCCCCAAGAGAAGCCACAAGTTGAAGACTCTGAAGAATGTGATGATGAATTCCAGTTGGCTGTCTGGAGGAGAGATAGAAATTCATTTTCTGACTGCAGAAATCATCAGTTCTCCCTGATAGGCCTTCAACTGATTGGATGAAGCGACTTCTCTCGTAGCCAAAGCTATTCTTTGTTGACTGTAGATGTTATCAGCCACCAATGCAATTGACTAACCAATGATTTAAATCCACAAAATATCTTCACGGTAACAATCAGCCCAAACAACTGGACACCATAACTTAGCCAAATTGATACATAAAATCAACCATCACATGTGTTTTAGAATAAGAATGAAATAAATGCACTCATTTGTACAAATGCAAAAATTTCATGCATGTCTTGTGTATGTGATTTTATTTTAGTTGTCTAAGGTTATTTTTTTTTGTTTTACATATTTGTGTCATCTACATTTACTTTAATAAATGTCTATTCAGTAGATACTCTACCCCAAGGACTTGTATTAATCACAGGAATACCAAAACATTAGTCTTTGATCTTGAGGAGCTCATAAAATTTTTAGCAAAGACAGATCATAAACATATATAAATCTACACTACAATGTTCTAAGAACCCTAATAGATTTATATACAAAGTATTATAAGAATACAAATGGGAAAATAATCCTGATTGGACAAGAGGAAGAGGAATTTAAAGAAAATACACAGAGAAGATCTTTGATCTGGGCATTCAGGAATGTGCAGTATTCTATGCATTCTAGAATCATAAAACATTAATGCTAAAAAGACTTTCCAATTACTTCAACTGTCTCATTTTAAAGATGGAGAAAATGAGACTTGGGGCTAAGTGATTTGCTAGGAAGCACCTGAAATGAAAGGCAAAGAGGGATAGAATCCAGGAATCTTGGTTCCCAAATCACTGAACTAGTTCACCGGATGCCTCTATCCCTGAATCAGTAGTCTTCTCTTCACAAATCCAACCCCTGTACAATTAAGGACTGTTAATATAAGTTCATTATTGGAAAGGAAAATACTCCAATTAAAGTCTCTATTTTAAAGAGACAGTGATTAAAGCAAAAAATAGAAGTAATATTTACAGTCATTGTTTCAAGATATTCCCATTTATTTACTTAACTTGCTGGGAAATATGACATTGTTTACTTATACATCATTTCACATGGATCAAAAAGAAGTATAATGCTGCTTCTTTTTTATTGAAATGCTAGAAATCCTTAAATGACAAGTATTATTTATTACATAAACTATCCCTTGAAACCCACAACCATCTGACACTTTCTAGGATCTGGCCAACTTAGAATTGGGCCTTTTGCCACTTTGACAGATGGTCAGAGATATAAGTAGCCAAAATGCCATATATGTACACTGATTATGAAAATTTTGGGTGAGATTCTCAGCCCTAATCACCCACATGGCTTTCAAACCCAATTCAGATGACCATGATTAAAGACATAAGCTTGATTAAAATAGCTCTTCGTTTAATGGTTATATATAGATCTCAAATTCTTCCCCTGCCTTGTAGTTCCCTTGATGGGCAGTCTATATTTGTTTTTAATGCTTAAGGAAACTGAATTTTGAATAACAGTAGAGGGCTGTATATTCCAAACATATGCTTTTATTTGGATGTACCTCAATCCTAGGGCTGCTAGATGACAAATTTGGCATTCAACTATGGAATGTAGCCATTTTATACTCTCGGACAGAATGAGTAGAACACTTATATCACTTAGAATTAATATTTTTCTTATAATAAATAGATATTATTGCCAGTTTGTATATTTGAGGTTTAAGATTCCATTGATTAAATTGTTGATCCAATTTGTATGTAAGGTTAACAGAATAACAGAATGGAGAAATGGCCTTTTGAAATAACATTAGCTTATCCATATGGTGTTCAAAGGACAGTCATTAACTGCTCATTGACTGGCCATTGTAATAGCATAAATATGACCATATTTGGGTCAATTTGGTTAAGGTGTAAAGACAGTGCTGATGTATTACACCGCCTATTCTGCCTGTCATTGAGGCCAGTCATTGAGCTCGATTTAATTGACATATTCATTATAACTATGGAAATACTGTTGTCTAATTAATTAAATGCTGATATGATTATTATTATTAGTGAGTACATTTTAATGCATACTATACTTATAACACAAACTAATATAACAAAATTTTTATTTATTTTTTATTAGAGAATTTGTGAGTTTACAGAAAAATCATACAGAAAATAGAGTTCATATATACGTTCCCTCCACAAAGTTTTCCCATTCATAATGTTTTACATTTGTGTGGTAGCTTTGTTAAAATTGATTTAAAATGTTTATTATATCAGTAATATAGTCCATAGTTTATATTAGGATTCACTGTTTGTGTTGTATCTTACTATGTTGCTGTTTTTCATTCATATTCAAATATAAAATGCAGTGTTGTTAATCACAATGTTGTTTTATCATCATCATCCATTACCAAAATTTTTTCATCACCCAAAGTAGAAGCTCTAAACAATTTAAGCATTAACTCTCCATTTCCTACCCCCACCCAGGCCCTGGCAATCTATATTAGTCTCTGACTCTATGAATTTGCTTATTCCTTATTCAAGATTTCATTCAAGATTATCCAATACTTGTCCTTTTCTGTCTGGGATATTTTACTCAATGCAATATCTTCAAGGTTAATCCAAGCTGTTGAATATATTGTTCTATTTATGAGTAATATTCCATTGCACATATATAAAACATTTTGTTTATATATTCATCTGTTGATTGACACTTAGGTTGCTTTCATTTTTTTGGCATTTGTAAATAATATCGCCATGAACATTGGTGTGCAAATATCTGTTCTAGTCCCTGCTTTCACTTCTTCTGGGTATATACCATATGCCAGGTCATATGCTTATTCAATATTTAATTTTCTGAGGAACCGCCAAACTCTTCCAGCAGTTGTACCACTTTACATTCTCACCAACAATGAATGAATTTTCCAATTTTTCCATGTCCTCCCAAAACTTGCTGTTTTCTGTTTTTTAATAGTAGCCATTCTATTGGGTGTGGTTTTGCATTTACTTTCCCTAATAGTTAATGAATTTGAGTGGATTTTATTGTGCTTATTTGTCATTTGTATAACTTCTTTGGTGAAATGTCTGTTCAACTCTTTTGTCCATTTTTTGGTTGGATTATATATCTTTTTGTTATTGAGTGGTAGGATTTCTTTATACATTCTGGGCATTAAATGCTTATCACATTTGTAGTGTCCAAATATTTCCTCCCGTTCTGTGGGTTGTCTTTTAATATCATAATGAACTCCTTTGATGCACATAAGTTTTTAATTTTTTTTTTTTTTTTTAGGTAC
>PVKH010030384.1:0-12498 GCA_004027955.1 Chaetophractus vellerosus
CTAAGTTTTCTTTAACCTTCAAAGTAGCAAAGCTTTCTTTTTTTTTTTGGTTAATGATGCCACCTTCCTTTAATTACTGAAGCTCAAAACCATGCCATCATCCTTGATTCTATTTCACTTATTTCTATGTCTAATCAGTTACCAATTTCTATCATTTCTTTCTGCAAAGTCTCTTGAATCTGAGTCCAGCCTTCCATCTCCATTATCATACAATTCTTTCGCTCTAATCCATTTTCTGTAATATTGTTGTATTGCATCTCGCTCTACTGTGCTACAGCAAAGGATTGCTGACTATTCCTCAAATATACCTTCCGTGTTCTCACCAAATATGTTTTTTTATATGTTATTCTCTACTATTAACACCTTATGTACTTTTTTGGGGGGTTGCAATTAGTACTGCTTGGTTGGGAATGTTTTCTTTTGAGGAAATAATTTTTTATTCTTTAATTTTTATTCTAGTAACATACATACCACCTAAAATTTCCCCCTTTTAACCACATTCACATATATAATCCAGTGCTGTTCATTGCAACAATTGTGTTGTGTTACCATCACCACCATCCATTTCCAAAATTTATAATCAACCTGAATAGAAATTCGGTGCAAATTAAGCATTAATTCCTCAATCTCTATCCCTAACCCAGCCCCTGGTAACCTATACTCTAGATTTTAACTCTATGAATTTGCTTGTTTTAATTATTTCATATCAGGGAGATCACACAATATTTGTCCTTTTGTGTCTGGCTTATTTCACTCAACATAATATCTTCAAGTTTCATCCATATTGTTGCTTGAACCAGAACCTCGCCCCTTTAAATATATATATAATATTCATATAGATTATATATATACTTTTGAAGGGATATATTTAAGGGACACTTTCTTCATGAAGGCTTTTCTGCAACCTCTAGCCAGATGTGAGGGGGCTGATAATTTTAAACAGCCACACAAATATAATTTTCCCTCCTTCGATTGTAGATCAGTATTGTTGCAGCATCTTTGAAAAAGACATTGCTTTATTGCTTTACCTTTCATATTTAGATCACAATCCATATGGAATTCATTTTTGTAAATGGTGTGAAGGAGGGTGAAGATACTTTTTTTTTTTTTTGGTTACCATGTGGATATACAATTAATCCAGCACCTTTCATTGCAAGGACTATCTACTACTGACAGCTCAGCAGTGCCAATTTTTTATAAATTAGGTTTTCATAGATGTGTAGATCTGTTTCTGGACATGCCGTTTATTCTATTAGCCTATTTTTCTATTCATGCTCTGATAACATTCTGTCTTAATTACTGTACCTTTCTAATAAGTCTTGCACTCTGCTAGTGTAAGTTTTTCTTTTTCAACATTGTTTTGACTATTCTTGCCCCTTTGAATTTCCATATACATTATAAAATAAATGTGTCATTTTCCCAAAGAGAAAAATTCCTGTTGGATTTTATTTGGGACTACATTAAATTTATAGATCAACTGGGAAACAATTGACGTAATTACAAAATTAGATTGAAAGACTGATTCTACATTGTTTAGGAATGCAAAGGACCAAAAATAATCAGGACAATGTTGACAAAGAACATACACTACCAGAAAGGAGTTTGAAGTTCTCATTCCATGTCTGTTTGGGAAATCAATTATCTGATTGTTCTCCTTTGCAATTTTTTCCCTTGGAACTTTTAAAAACTCTCTTTTTGTCTTTGGCCTTTAACAATTATAATGTTGCGTGACTAAATAAATATTTATTTTATATTTCCTACTTGAGTTTCCTATGTCCTCATGAATCTATGGTTTGATGGCAGTTTTGTAAAATTCTTAGCCATTGTCTTTTAAGTATTGTTTCTCTTCCATTAGTTCTCTCCTTGCCTCTAACACTTCAATTATAAATTCTTTATATTTAATGACTGTGTTATCTATGCCCGTATCATTTCTTTTGTATTTCCTCTTTTTTTGCCTTACTCTTGATATTTTTTCTGGTATATCTCCCAATTCATTAGTTCCCTTTTAACTGTTAAGCCCACCCATTGAAATCTCCATATAGATTATTGATTTTTTTCAGTTCTGGGCATCTAGGAAGGATTAAAAACGACAGACATTATAATGTTAGGTGTTTCAATATAAAAATTTAGTTTAAGAAGTAATTGAAAATATGTATATGATGAATATGAGAATATTTTTATAAAAAACATAAATCCAAGGTAAAAGACATTGTTTACACCTAAAGAATCACTGCAAACTCGGTTTTCATAAAATTCTCCTTTATGTTTAGGTCTAGAATTTTAAGATATCATACATCTCATTTCACAAAAAAACTATTATCATGATATGCTAGCTGAAATTCAGTTAAGTTCATGAATTATGGGTTAAACTACTTAAAGTATTAACTTTTTATAAGCACTTGAAATTGCAATCCTATAGTAAGAGCATGAAATTTTTGTCTTTTGTAAACTTACGTTTTAATTATTTTACAATGAAGTTTTGTTTTATAATATGAACAAAGTTATTTTTAATTCAATAAAAAATAAAAATCTTTTCAATGTTAACAAATTGAATTTACATGCATTTTAAAATAAGAGTAAACATGCTGTTTGGAAAGACACTTCTAATTATACCAGAAGTTCTTTCTGAGCCACTATGTCTTCAAAACTAATTATTTGAATCCCCAAAATATAATACACAAAACTGAAAACTTGTCTTGCTATTTGAAATTTCAGAAGAGTCATTTTCTTTGGTACATTTAAGAGGGGCAATATGAATTCTGAGGTCAAAGAAATATAAAATAATTTAAAATATTAGGCTGATTTAAAAGTAAAAGATAACTTGAGCCACATTATACCATCAAAAGAAAACACTTAATAAGAACATTAAAAAGTGTAACTTTTAATAAAAATAAAGAAATTTGAATGTTGACACCACCACACAATACTACCACAGATAAACAATATTAGCTTGGAAGCAGAGATGCTAGAGGATTCTCTGAGGATAACATAATTCATCTGTTTTTTATGGTGTTCCTTGCTACAAGATGCTATTTTATTCTAAATTAATTTTTAAAATTTATATCTTATTTCATGATTGGATGCTCCAATATTTTATCTTCAAGAATAATATCACCACTTGTCTGAATTAACATTGTATTTGAAAATAGAATCCCTCTAGTTTTCTGATTTAAATTTATCATTGCCACCAATGCCATTGATAGGTAGAGTAAATTTGGCCTTGCCAAAAAACATATAAACAAAATAAAAGAGCAAACAAAAAACCCAACACAAAACTTAATCACCAGAGGAACAGATGATACAGCAGCCTTCAACAAATTGAAAAACTATTGAAAAAATCTATAGTTATGATGTCCTTAAAAGATGTAAAGTATATTCTGAAATTTTCCAGTTAGAAAGTTTCTGGAAAACCAAAACTTTATTATTAGTCACTATGATACTTAAACTCGATAGGTTTTACTCTGAGGAAAGCAATTAGTTTGACAATAGGAATGTATAAAACCATCCAATAGGTCTCCTACACTTTATTCTCTGAAACTTTTGCTAAAAATACCAATTGTTTAAATTTTGTCTTAACTCTTTTTTGTAAAAAAAAATTGAGAATATAAAAACTCTGGGATATCATAATTGCTTATATCCAGTTTCTTTTTTAAGGATTAAAATTTTTATTTGAACGTGGGAATGATCTGTGCTTTGCAGGTAGCTGTTTAAAACAGTCTACAAATTTGAGTGTGTATTTAACTCTATATTATATTGTTGAACATATCATGTTGTAAGAAATGTAATAAGCATATATTTTTAAATCCTGTAGTTTTCTTTACCAAATGGTAAGCAAAGATCTTATGTACTCAAATTATCTCTTGGCACACAAGAAGACCAATAGTTAGTCTTAAACTTAAATGAATAGAAGAATAGACCAGGGAGTTAATTAAAAACAGAAATTTTCCATTCCATCTCCCAATATCTAATTTAGTATATCTGGAATAAGGCTTAGAATTGCATGCTTAATAAATACTTCAGTATCTCATACAGGAACTCCGCAGATCGTACTTGACAATATACTAACTGAAATGTTTTTGCCAAAGTTTTTAGATCTTAGTACTTTTACCAATGAGGGAATCAATCAATCAGAAAATTTTATTATTTAAATTTAAATGTTTGTGTTTAGCATTGTAATCTGTTTTTCTATTAAAATCCTAGCCCTGATTTCTGACCCTGATAATCATGAACTCATTTGAGAATAACTGGAAATCTAGATAAAACATAAAATATCAGCTTGACCACACTGGATGCTAGCCCGGCAGTAATGATTTGAGGCATCAGGATCTCAGGGGATAGGAAGAATGAAAAGGTAAGACTGACATTTTGCATGCCTTTTACTCTGTCCCTGGTGGCTGAGAGAATGAGCGGTATTATAGATCATGATGGGAGTGGGGGAATTGGAGTTCCAGGAAGAGCTTTGGTGAACTCCTCTGCTATCATTTGAGAACCTCAAAGGGCTACATCTGAGGAACCAGAAATAGAACAGCTCTTATAAAAGACTGAAACACTACTTCACATTAGCTTTTTTTCCTATTTGGATTAGGCTGGTCTAACTCTATCCTAAAAAGTAATTCTCTCTGGGTAAACGTAACACCCAGAATGTCAAAATAGCTCTATACAATTTCATGCACAATATATAGCATTAAAAATAACAGCACAGCACACACACACACAACAAAATGATTGACCTAAAACTAAGAGAATAAAAAGATTCCATAGAATAACACATATAAGAATTATCAAATTATCACAGAAGAACAGATATTAGAATATTAGGTATTAGACACTAAAATAATTATGATTAATTTGTACAATATATTTAGTGGTAAGAAGGAAAATTTCAATAAAGAACTAAAAATTATTGTACAAACTTATAACATGAAAGATATGACACTTGTTTCTTCCTGGGTTATTTTTGTTATATAATGCTAGACAAATGCTGGAATGAAAAGAATAAATACAGGGCTGTTGCTCCCTTTTCTTTCAAGTAATTTTCAGCTAGCCATATATTTATTGAGTACCTTTTATGTTTAAGGGGTTGTTATGATCCCTAGTAGATTTGCTATTTAGGGGACAGAAGATCGGTCATCTTTCTATTGATAAATGAAGGCTCTTGATTCTATTTATGGAATACAAAGTGAGTCAGTTCCTAGGTGGATATATATATATATATATTTTATCTATTTATATATATATATACATGTATATATACTTATGTATGATATCTCTATATTTATATTTAAAATTGTTGTCTCTCTGTCTCTTATCACTATCACAGTCTATACATCTTTAAAATATTTAATGATACAACCATATAATGATTAATGATAGTAACACAATCTAGGCCAAACTGGATTTAAATCACAGCTCTAAAACTAGCTGAGTGTTTTGTAATCAGTTACCTAATTTTTTGTGTGAAAATCATTTTTTTTTCCATTTGGTGTTCTTTGGTAAATACTTAATGTGTGTCTGCTATGTTTCTGAGTTTAGTGTTTTTATGAAAAACAATTCCTACCTCATTGCATTGCTGTGAGGATTACAATTAGATGATTTTCATCACCTTGTTCAGTGACTGGTATATAATAGTACTCAACCATATTGAATAAAAGCATGTATCAAAACATAAGTAGCAGATTCCTAATGGGAATCTCTTTTAACCTCATATGTTTTCACCTGTTTTATAAAGAAATCTCAATGTTGTACAGGTTACTGTTGCCTAAAGTTGCTTTTTACAATATAATTGTAAAGAAGTTGGCAATAATTAATTATTTAATTTCACACATAAAAATAAAAAGTAATGCAAAAGGAGGTGAAAGTTTCATGATGCTTGCCCCAAATCTTATAACTTCTCATATTCTGAATCTTCTTAGTTTTAGGCAAGATTATTGACATTGTTCTTTTGAAAGTTTTTCTATCCTCTAAAATATTCTTTTAAGTTCAGGACAACATCACGTAAAGCCAAGGCTAGGCTTTATTCGTGTGCAATGATTCGTGTGATTATTTGACTGTTGGAATTCATGTAATGTTAATTCTTACTTAAATGCAAAACAAAAATTGCATTTAATTTGTTTGCTAGGTACATGCGAATATTTCACATAAGAATAGCAAAAGTTTATAATAGATTCTAAAAATCATGAATTCTAAGAGTGAATAAAATTATCATTATGAAAACATTTTGTAAGAAAACCATATGAATTTTAAAATACTCTTTCTATCATAAATTGCCCTTATAAGGTAAAAATAAATTAATAAGGAGTGAAGGAGCACTGAGACTTCAAAAAATTCCTTCTATTCATCTTAGAAACGTTGCTTAATTGGGACCGCCTTGCCAACACCCTCCAGTAATAGAATACTGCATTTGTGCTTTTATTCATCTTTAACTCAAAATTGAGAATTACCTTCATTTTCTTGACAGGAATGGTTAATTGCAACATGACTCTCAATAATAAAGTTGCTTTATTTGGGGTTCCTTAGTTTTTTTTTAGATTATGTCAGAAGCATTTTGCCTGCTTGTTCAAAAGTCTTAGTTACTCTGCATTTTTTTTCATTCATATATTTGTTCATTCTTTCAATATTTATTGTGTGGAAACTACTGATATCAAACTTGGGAAGTTCATGATACTGGTTGCTAAGAATGGAGTCTGGTGAAGGTGAGTGCTAGGGTTCAGATCTGGAAAGAAAGTGCTGTCTTTGAGAATCATGATAAGATCTCAACTCCTAAGAAACCTCTGTGTGTCTATATATATGTAGTCTTAAAATCAATGATGAAATACAGATCCAAAATGCAACATATTGGCAGCTCTCTATACTGATTTACATTTGAAAAGGTGTTAAAGCGAAACTAAATATCTTGCCTAGATGTTTGGTGTTTTGCAGATTTTCTCAGGAATTATGGAATATGGAGCATAGGTTTGACTCTGCAGATGAAATTTGTATTTTGCCTGATTTATGATACTTGATCTCCTAAACATCAAGGTCTGGGTGTTGGTCATATAACATAACATCATCAGGGCTTAGCCCAGTTCCTACACATAGTAGAGATACAATAAAATTTGTTCAATGGTGTATTGGTTTGGAATTCATTACAATCTACACTCAAGAACAAGGGTATTTTACTTAAACTACATGAATCTATGTCCATGGCTAAATTTTAGGAGGTTTGTGAACTCCTTAAAACACAGGCAAGCATTTATATGTGTTTACAAGTATATTTGTGGGAGGAGGAAGTCCTTAGGATGTATTGAAGGTGATTTTTGGTGTGTGGTAAAATATTAGGAATTCTTTGTATATTTATTTTATTCCTCATAAATATACATTCTAGGGGTACATTTTGTTATTTATCCTTTCTATAATTCTTTAATTAAGCAATCCTGGAGAAATCATCTGAAGCAATATGTACCCACTAAATTAAATCAAAGCACAAATTGTATAAATAATAATAACGTGATTATATATCTCTGATGAATAAGATTTGTCTATACCATACCATATATCCAAATTAAACTGAATAGAAGCATTTAAAAATAACATTGATATTTTTCTACATATCTGGGCACCCAATGTTTTGGTAATAAAACACATGAATCTAACTGAAAATTTTTATGATATTCTAGCATTATCTTGATTTGAAACCATACAGTATTTGCCTCATAGTAATAAGCAGTAGGACATATTGGCTGGTTATTATCAGGAAAATCAGCTCTACTTCAATTGCTATAATATTTTAGCTATACTTTTCCAATATTGAAATGATCATTCAAACATACATATCACAGGTCAATTCAATCAACTCCTCAAGAGATCTGTTAGGTAATTCCTCCTTGCTAGATTACCACAATGTATTAATAAATATGCCTTAGATTCTTTCCTGGATTTCAATAACTAAGAAGTCATTTCTTCTATGTCATATCACATGGCCTATGATCCAGCATCTGCCAAATGATTGTGATGATTTCTGGAATTTGCCATGCTTAATGAACCTATTCATTAGCTTTTCTTGCCAGGCTTTGTGCAATCATCTTTGGTTTCTTCCATCATGATTCTGGTTTCCTATAATTATTTGCTAAATAAATGCGGAAATACTACACTTGATCTTAGTCAAAAGGCCAAGAAGCAATAAATGCAGAAACACGTATGCAAAAAAATCACTGTAAAATGTAATTACCCAAGATAAAAATTCAGCTTAATACTTACATGATGGGGTCTTCCTACCCACTAACTTAGAGAATTCTGTTTATTAAAAATTTTTTCAAAGCATGTTTTTACATTTGTATCATCTGGATAGCTAGAAATCACTCTAGGTAGGCTGTCTCTACTGTGCTGTGATCAGTTCTGTTTAGAATAAGTGTCTCAAAACTACAAGGAATACATTACAGAACCTCCCAGCCATATTGAAGGCAGCCCTCTGATCCTCCAATCCTCAATACCATAAGAATGGCACTGTGAGCAATCCAGGTACTTTCCCCATATGGCCCTGAGTGGGGTGTTGTGCTTTCCCCATGGAACTGTGGGTGTAATAAATCTTTAAAATTCTTCTGGGATCTCTCTCTTGAATGCTTTGGGCCTTACTATACTTCTCACATGGTGATATGGGCCAAGATATAAATATTTCTAACACTCCAGAAAGACTCCCTCATACCCATGTCCACCATCCACCCCCTTGCCACAGATATGACCACTATTTTAACTTTTCTCACCATAGGTTAGTTTTGCTTCTTCCTGAAATTTATGTAAATGGAATCAATGAATGCACCCTTTGGTGAATGCCTTCTTTCCCTTAATATATTGTCTGTGAGATTTCCCCAAACAGCAATATCTTAATATATAATAAATAATACATTTTTTGGTAAGATACAGTTGCTGCTGGAAAATGAGAGGACTGAGTACCAAGGCCAATGCTCTGTTGCCTTTGCCATGACCAGAGTAATAGGCACCATGTGAGTGTGCAAGTCTTCCACCATTTTTATCTATTTGAATTACTCCAAAGTCTTCATTTGACAAAGCATAGAGAACATTTTTTAAAGATTGTCATGTATGTGATCCAGATTATGTTTTTCCACTTTTTAAAAAAAGATTATAATCATCACAAGGTACTAAATTAAAAATTTTAACAAATCATTTGTAGGACCCTGAAATCTGTGGATCTCAATTTAGGATATGACATAAGAGGAGGAATTATCTAAAATTTAATCCTATAAGCCTTCATAAATATCTGAGTAAATGCCTTCTTGGTTGGGCTTTCATTGGGAAGTTCTTTTGGCAGAGGAGAAGTAGAACATCTCTTTTACCACTTTGCAACTTGTCCAAAGGCTGGTGCTGATACTAGAAGACATTTGTATTTTAACTAATGAGTTGTTTTCTTTTTCAGCTTACTTGGACAAAATTTGAGCTTACCCATTAATGCTGACAATACTTGCAGGTTCTTCAGAAACTCCATCTGTGTTCAGCTCAATATTTCAGAGAAAGGTACAATGGGGACAGTGCAAATAACTAGAACAATACCCATAATGTCAGGATAATGTTCTTCTTTTGTAACCAAGTGAATTGATAAAAAGGGATTGACATTAGCCCATCTTTGCTCTCAGGAGAGCCATTAGGAAGGATATGTAATGAAATTGGGGACAATAAAAGACCCTGTCATGCCATTTGTAAAGTTCTTTATAGGAGCACTTGAAATTAAATGCATTCTTTATAGCTATGCTTATATTGTAGTTTTATTCAAGTAGTTATTTTGAGATCTTTGGGGAAGAGAGTTCTTACAGGCATAGAGAAAGTTGTTAAAGTGAGGTAAAAGTAGAAATAAATAAATGGTAGTGCTTAAACACTATTCCATCATTTTACAATGTGCCATAGAGCCAATATAAACCAATAATTAATAATTTGTCAGTTAGGAAATAACCCTTTCCTTTATTTATGTGTAGAACCATACTCCTTTTCATCAGAAAGTAAACAAACATGGCGTGCTAAAAAATCAGACTGCTGGAGGAAACTACATGAATGTAAAACATATTCCAGTGGTTTTCAATACTGATTACAGTAGTTTCATCATTTACTGGAAAGTTCTAATACAGTAAAAATCATAAAAAAAAGGATAGGTCGTTTTGTTTTATTACTTTAATCCCAAATGGCCATTGCGGTGCTTTGGAGTCATGTACCCAAGAAAAACATGTTCTCAATCTTATTCCATACCTGTGGGTGTGAACTCTTGTAAATAGGACCTTATGATGAGTTAACTTCAGTTAAGGTGTGGCATAATTGAATGAGGATGGATCTTAATCCGATTACGGGAGACCTTATAGAGACTGCCAGAAGGAGAGAAGCCTTGGGGAGCAGCAGAAGTTGGAAGTTACAGGACTTAGAAGAGAAAGGAGAAGTTGCTGCTATGTGTACTGCCATATGATGGAAAAGCCACGGGCCAAGGTTGGCCAGCAGCCAGCCCCAGAGCATTACAGTTTGGTAAATACCGTAAGGGATCAAAGTTTGTTTCTGTGAGTGCAGCATAATGAATCATGCTAGTTTTATTTTTTGGTTTGTTATTTGTAGTCATCATTGTGATTCTCCTTTCTGAGATTTGTAGAATGACCTTGACCCCTTGCACTTAGTTGTGACCATGTGACTTGCTTTGGTCAGTGAAATGTAACAAGTGATATGGGTCACTTCTGGAAGAAATGTTTAAAAGCTGGTTTATGATTTGCCTCTCACAATTTCTCCTTGATATGGTAATTTCAGATGGTGAAAGCTATATTAGTCTGGCTCCCAAAATAAAAGACCCTGTCATACCATTTGTAAAATGGGGCAGAACCTCAGTTGGACCAAGATGGACAAGGAGCATGAATGAGAAATATACATTACTGGTTGAGATTGCTGAGATTGGGGTATTTGTGTTGCCAAGCCTTTCTTCACTGATGAAATCTCATTTCATCTGTGTATGGCAACAATCAACACAGACAAACAACCACTCACGTCTCATCCACGTATTTAGAGTCTAAAACAGGATACAGGTTGGAAAAACTAGGGAGAGAGATAGAGGTGAAGGGAGGAGAAAGAAAGAATGTTTAAGGGAGGAAAGTAGACAACAGGAAGGGATTTTGATTATTTTTAAGTCAAGGAATTGTTATTTGGGGTATTCATTTTCCTCACTTAAAGGGGATCTTATTATATAAGAACTCTGAGAGAAAATCATGAAAACTTATTTTAAATAAATTCCTGTATTATTTTATATCCTTACACATGTATGATGCCCTGGGAGTGAAAGTGTCTATAAACTCTCTTGGTATAGTGGGAAATGATTGATTGTGGTCTTAATGGCTTCTGCAGAAAATTCAGAGATCACTGATTGTGACTCCTAAGAAGAACGAACATTCTAGCTCTAAGTAATTCAAGTTCTCTGCTACTATATTTATCCATTCAGTAGCAACAGAAAAGATCGTACACATTATGCTGCAAACAAACAAGAAAAATCAACATGAAAAGACATATACACTCACATTCTTTCATTATATTGTAAAGTTAATTCAAGTCATGAATGATTCAGTATTTCCCACATTTGGTTCACATCATCCAACAAAGGAAAACAACAACACTACAACAGTTAACTCTTATATAACAATTACTAATTGCTGAGATTTTTCTAAGTGCTTTAATATAAAAAGTTAATTAACCCTCTTCAAAACAATTATTAGTAGGATCACCGTAATCCTATTTTATAGATGAGGAAACTGAGGCCAAAAGAGGTTAAGTGACTTGCTCAAGGTCCCATGGCCAGCAAGTGAAGATGCCAAGAATCAAGCCCACATAACAGGTCTTCAGGGCTCATAATCCTTCTGCTCTGCTCTTCCTGAAATAGGGCAGCAAATCAGAACTTAGGTATAAGGATAGAGTTTGATTTCCAATAAAGATGATTGAATCTTTTCTTGTATTGAAAAGTGCAAAATAATATTATGATTGCAAAAACAATTTTTGAAAGGAAAAGAAACTATCTTTTATCTTATCAACCTAAGTGGTTAAACTATTTCTATTTTTTCCTTGGTATTCTAGAGTTTATTCAAATGCATAGAAAATTTTTATAGAGTTGTAACCTAATACACCATACAACTTATAGTCTATTTATTCTATTTTCCACTTTCCTATGCAGTATTTTCAAATTCCTATGCAGTATTTAATACATATACATTTTTAATAACTAACTTTCCAAAGAGTTGAAATACCATAATTTATTTATTTCCTGATATTGGCCATTTAACTTGTTCTTAATTATTTCCCTTTATGAATAATGCTGCAGTGGCTTTTCACAAAATGTCTTCTTATAACATATCACAAATCTACTTATAATTCCTGAATTCTATTGCCAAAGTATATCCTAATTTATTATGTCATCATAAAGTATAAGTGCAATATTATTACCATAACTTTGCCAGCACTTGGAATTATAGTTATTTTAGATTTTTGTTAGTTTAA
>PVKH010030385.1:0-12501 GCA_004027955.1 Chaetophractus vellerosus
CCATCAGCATATGGGAAGCTAACCCAGGTCACTGTGTGCCAAGTCTTCCTCCCAGTGTCGGCTTCCAAAGCATGACTTTTTAGGCAAGGGAAGCTTCTTTTGTCACAGGCTTCCCTAGCCCTGTCCTTGCACTGCTGTCTGGCTTTGAAATGCCACTTTGACATCTTTACCCTTGCTAAGGAAATTTTCCTTTATGAAAACTTCAGTTTGATTCCCCTGACACTAACTGCTCATGACTGAGGTAAATCACAGGTGTCAGGAAGCAACCAGGTCAAGAGGCCCTTTCCAGACAGAAATCCAAAACATTGCACACATTTAGCCTCTAGGCGGCGCCAACCTCTAGGAAAACAAGGCTGTTTATGTAAGAGATTGGCAGTCTGAGCGACTGGGTAAATGCCATTCTTTAAAAATAAAGATGAAACTCTTGGTTAACTTAAACAGGAGCAAATTAAAAAGTAGAGTCAAACATCTATTTCATGAACACAACTCATCCGCTGTCTTTGGTGCTTCAAAATGATACCTTTTCTCCAAATGATAACTGGCACCCTCCCACCGGCTTTAGCTATGCAGTGACAAAACAGCAGATCAAATTCACTCCAGTGAAGAAGAAAATCCAGTCAGGACGGGCTACGTGTGACTCACACACCTGGAGACAGAATTCTTTCTATGTAACCAAATACATAAAAAGTCAAGCCTCTAAAACATGACTCAGGTGTTGAGTTTATCCCCCAACATGTATTGAGGAAGTTCTGTACTGAGGGTCTCAAATGTATTAAAGGTGACGGTTTTTGCTTAGTGAACTCACCAGGAAGATCTTTGAAATATCCATTTTCAACAGTTTTAAGGGTATGCCCATAGCACATAAAACTGTCTCCTTTTGAGGGCTTTGTGTTCCTGAGTGCTACTGTAGGGTCTCAACCTTGCCTTCAAAATGGAATCACTTGAGGAGCTTTTAAAAATCCCAAGGCTAAGGCACGCCCTCCAGATCAATCAAGTAAGGATCTCTGAAAGTGGTATTTCTTTTAAGCTCCTGTATTAGCTTCCTAGGGGTGATTAACAAATTACCACAAACTTGGTGGCTTAAATTTACAAAAGTTTAGTTTCTCACAGTTCTGGAGGCTAGAGGTCTGAATCAAGGTGTCTAAGGGCCATGCTCTCTCCAATGGCTCTAGGAAAGAATCCTTCCTTGCCTCTTCCTAGTTTCTGGTGGTGGCCAGCAATCCTTGGCATCCCGTGGCTTGTAGCTGCATCACTACAGTCTCTGCCTGTCTTCGTGTCTCTTCTTGTAAGGGCACCATTCATATTGGATTTGGGGTCCACCCTAATCCACTATGACCTCACCATAACTACTTCTGCAATGACCCTATTTCCAAATGAGGTCACATTCTGAGGTGCTGGGTGTTAGGACTTGAACATGTCTTTTGAGGGGATACAACTCAACCTATAACAGTTCCTTAAATGATATAATGTGCAGCACCATTTTAGTTCCTTCACTTTCTGTGTGTAGCTCTTTTCTCTCTAGGATTCAGACTCTAGTCTCTGGGGGCTGGAATCACGGACCAATATCTGATATACACACTGTCTACCCCTAATTCTTCTTTCTCCTTGGGTCCATGCTTGTTATGTCCCAAACCTTATGCAGATCAATCCCTAACAGGTCATCCCTGGTTTCATATGTCCGACATGCATGGGCCTGTCTGAAATCCAATGGTCCAAGGCCATACCTTGACCTCAAGCTCAGGACCTCACTACACAGTCCATGACTGGTAGATCTAAAGGGCACCTCATAGATAGCCTAGTATGGTGGTCCTAAACACTAGACTAGAGACTAATTCTTTTCCTGAATGAGATTAATCCAGGGAGTTTGTTAAAATATATATTTCTATACTTAACTCCAAAAAATCCCATTCAGAAGGTCTGGAAAGCTGTGTTTAAATAAGCCAATTCTGGGAAAACTGATGTAGTCTAACACCTCCAGTTCACAGAACAGACTCTCAGAGGGGGATGTGACTATTTCAAGGTCATTTGGCCAGTCAGGAGAAGAATTAGGATTAGAATTCAGATGTCCTGACTTCAACAAAAAGGAGTCATGCTATGGACAAATACACTTCTTTTATTCCAAAAATTAGAAGGAAAAAACAGACCTAATGATTTCCAGCCTTACCAGTCAGACATCAGGGAAAGAGCCAAGCATCCTGGAAAATCAGATGTGGGTTCTAGCCCCTTCTTGGCCACACATTAGCTGTGTGATTTTCAAATATTTTCATCTTTCTGAGCCCTGATTTCCTCATATTTCAAATGGGCCAATACTTGTCTCATAAAGGTTTGTAAGGATTAAATGATGTACATATATAAGGGGCCTGGTGTAGATCCTGTATAGAGTACAAATTCAAAACTGGTTGCTTCCATTTCTATTATTATGATTATTTTAAAGTTAAATTAGCATTTGTCTGTTGTGGTGATGTGGAAGAAAGAGAGCTGAATGATGGCCTGAGAGGGATTTACCATATTCTTTTAGCTTTGTGATGCTGAAGGCCCTTATCCAACTCAGTGTGTCTGAGCAAAAGACCCTGCAGGAGCCTGAAGTTTCTTGATAGATATATTTTTCTGATTATAAATGAAATACACATTTGTTGTAGATAATAGAAATGTTCAGAATCATTATAAAATTCAGTCTTTTAATCAAAAGTAGGATCTTACTGTAATATAATTTTGGTCTAAAAAATTAACATTATATTAAGAGTATTTTTCCAGGTCATTAATTTTTTTTTACTATATCATTTTAATAGCTGTATTATATCCAGTCATATTGGCTACATTTATAATTAACCATTTTCTGATTGTTAGACATTTATATTGTTTCCATTTTTGTTTCAATTATTAATAGTTTGATGGATGTCTTTGTAGATAAAAGTCTTTTTCTGAGTTTCTGATTATTCACTAAGGGTTGAGTAACACATTGAGAATTGCTGAGTTAAAGCAAGTGAACTTTTAAAGATTTTTGCTATGTATTGCCAACTTACTTTCTGGAAAGTTATACCAATTTGTTTTGTTTTGTTTTGTTTTAGGAGGTACCGGGGATTGAACCCAGGTTGGGCACCTGCTTCCCATGCATGAGGTCCTGGGTTCAATCCCCGGTACCTCCTAAAACAAAACAAAACAAAACAAAACAAAACAAGTTTACTAATAATGTTGGATTTTATGTACTTATTAGCCACTTGTATTTTTTTCCCTGGCAATTGTCTGTTAATTTTTCTCTTGGAATTTAGTATTTTCTTTATCAGTTCTCATTAACATTTAAATAAAGTTGACCTCATTTTGTAAACTTCTTTTTACTGATTGCTTTTTGTTTTGTTTTGTTCTGTTTTGTTTTGTAAGGGAGAAAAGAGTTTATTAAGAGACAAGAAAAGAAAATCAGTACACAATCTGAGACATAGCCTGCAGGTGTGCTGCGGGGTGAGTCGCCTGACCATTTTAATAAATCTTTAGTACAGTTACTATGTGCATCTATCTAATATCATAAAGGCTTGCCCACTAAAGGAAATAATATACGCATTGTTGTGGGATTTGGGACATTAGCTTTTGGGCTGCCCCACATTTCCCATAAATGGTGGTGAGAGCTAATGATCAGGGGATCTTAACCAGGGGTTAAGATTTCAGGGGGGTCCATGAGCTTGAATTGAAAAAAATCAACTTATTATCTTTTTCTCAGACCTTTAACTGAAATCTAGCATTTCCTTCACTTATGAATGTATGCAATAAATAAATTACAGTAGTATTTGTTTTACCTGACTGGCAAAGGGGTCCATGGGAAAAAAGGTTAAGAACCTCTGCATTAGATGGACCTGGGTCCAAATGCTGGTCTTGCCACTTCCAGGTTTTGTGGTCTTGATTATGTAATTTAAGTTCCCTGAGTCTTATTTTTCACTTCTATAAAATGGAAATGATTATATCTAATTTTCAGGGTTCTTGTAAGGATTCCATGAGATGGTGCTTATATAAACACCCTAAAACATCAGCCATGGTCATCATGCAATAGCAATGATGTCAAGGTACCAAGGACCCTGGCCCAGAATTGGCACTGCAGGTAGAGGTGGCCTGGCCTGGTTGATGAAAGCTTGGCCCTGTGGAGCAACTTCAATGCCAGTTACGTCAGCACCAGGGGGCATCAGAGGCCTTGGCCAAGGAGATACTTTTAGGATGAGAACCATGGACAGTACATGGTCATGGAGAGGTCTTCTTTTGAACCCACACAAGATACTCTTTAGAGACTCCCCAAATTAGGGAAGGGAGAAGATTTTGCAGTAGGCTAGAGCCAGAGAAATATTGTTTTTATTGCTGTGGTGATCCCACTTTAGCACCATATTATATGGCCTGTGGATAACAAACAGATGGGGAAATGGAGGCCCACAGAGGAGCAAGGACTTGCCCAAGTTCACAAGCCCAGATGCAGGTTTCCTGACTCACCACTTTCTGCTCTTTCTGGTTCATCTCATCGTTACCAAGTAGATTTCTCCAAGTTAGCAAATTTTTACCTCAGGTTCGGTCATAGAACTGTATTAACTGCTTGAATCTCTTGGAACTGGATACAGACATCAAGGATGTGATGAGAAAAAGATCATTCAGCCCCCTCACCTTGTCCTCTTAAATCTGGTTCAGTGGGGGAAGGGAAGGCCACATATCTTAGGGCATTTCAGAGAAGGGCAAGGACCAGGGGAGATCCAGTGAGTTCTGAGGCTTCTGGGAAGAGATGGTTCCCCCAACCCCCCAGGGCAGCTCTAAATGGATCCTGATGTTTTGGGTTTGAACTAAACCTTGAAGCGACATTGAAAGTGCCCCCAATTTAACCTTGGGGTGTTATGGTCCTACAGGTGAGATGTCAGAGAGAAGCTGGCTCAATGCCACCCCAGGGCTGGGGGGGGGGGTGAGGGTGGACCCCAGGAGCCTTGCCTTCTGCCTCTCTGTTTTCCCACACTTGAAGGTTTTGCCTACAGAGGAAAGCACATGGAGCTGAGGTGACACTTCAGACGATTGAGCAGAAACCCTTTGATGAGTTTAGTTGTCAGATATTTTTATTCACCAAATCTGACGATGCTATGAACAACTGAGGATTAATTAGCTCAGGGCTTCATTTCACTTTGTGATGTAGACTTAGATCATCAGTGGAGCTATTTCTAATTTGTTTCAATTATGCGATTGAGGCTGTCTGTACAAACACATGGAAAGGGTTTCTGTTCTGCGAGCTGTTCGCGTTGTAGTTGCTGGTGGCAGGAGTGGCATGGCTGCCGTGGCTGGCCGTGCTACCGAAGGTCGGAAGCAGCGGCGGGCCCTGACGCCGTTCCACCCCAGTGTAATGGCCTTCCGGAGTGTCATTGTGCATAAGAATGAAGGTGGTGGTGTGGCAGAGGGAGTGAGGACATGAAAGAGGAGGCCGGGCAGGCATGGCGGTGGCAGCAGCGGCTGACTGCCCACAGACCAGGCCGGCTGCTCACTGGGCCAGGTCGGGATGTTTGGTGCTCACCTAGGTAACCTGTCGCTGGATGACAACAGTAACTTCCCCTTGACCACACTGGAACAAGGCCCCAGGCAGAGCAAACAGGGCCGGAAAAGTCCTTCCTAGGGTGGGCCTGCTGCTGGATGAGTGTGAATTTGTACTGCAATCACTTCCTGAAGGGAGGAGGGGGCAAAGGGCCCACTCTCTCCTTCCACCAGCTCTTTTACAATAACCCCACCTTTTCTGCCCATCGGCACACCCTGGAGCTGCCTGTTTCTGCTGTTGCTTGTTTTGAGCTATGCTTTCTTTTTATATTTGTAAACAGACTGAATGTTGTGACCAGAAAGTTCCTTTTGAGAATCAGGTGGTATTGGACCTGCCAGGTCCTCATCCTATCCATACAATCTTTTATTGTCCCCTTGACTCTGTTACTTCGCCTATAAAATAATCAATTTCCACTTCCCAAATTTGAGTGTACTTTTATGAGATCACACTGCCCAGTCACACTTGCTGTAACTGTTCACCTTGAGGTTCAAATTCCAAGCCCCTGAATTATGAGACTAGCATGTTGTCTGCCTCATGAAGATGTCACTTGTGTTTGTAAGTGCTTAAGTCATAACAGTAACCCTAGTCCTACCCTTTTTGAGGAGGTCCTCAGAGCAGACATGGTGACAGCATTTCAGGTATTTGAGGATGCCAAGAGGACTCCCAAAGCAAAAGGGCTTTGTTGGTACTACCTGAAATTCCAGCTTTTAGTTAGCATTATCTGGACGTTTATAATAGCATAATTTCTCTTGGGAGGATATTACTAATCTGCTGTAGTACCTGGAAGTGATGGGAAATCAAAACGGATGAGATAGGAAGGTCCCTCATCTTGCTGATACACAATCAAGCCCAGAGTGGTCCTTTTCAAAGTTCTGAGAGGAGTGAATAGACATTACTTGAAAAAAGGGTCTCCTGGCTGAATATGTTTGAGAAACATTGGGTTAAATCAAGGTGAACAGGTCTCTTTTCTGAAGACCTTGTCAGACCTTTAATATTTAAATGCACAACATGAATCTCTTTTGTATGTAATATTTCTCAAGCCTACTTGCCAAGAAACCCCTTTTCCTCCCACAGAGCAGGGGCCTCATTGTTCAATGGATCAAAGTTGGGAAACTAGCCCCAAGCAATATTGAAAGGTCATGGAGCAAGATCTTGTTCTGTGGCTCTGAACTGCTCAGACAACTAGAAATCTCTTCTTGACTCTTAAGATATATAATTGGCTGATTCTTAAGCAAATAAAAGTCAATTTTATAAAAGACTTAGTGTCTTTATTTATAAAATAGGGATAATAATACCTGTCTCCTAAGGTTGTTCTGGGAAGATAGCCTTAGATAAAGCAACTACCACAGAGTAGGCATTCAATGTTGTAAAATGAACAAAGAACCGAAAACACTAACATTGAGCCAGGAGTCTCCTGATCGCCACAGCAATAAAGGTTTAAAACAATGAACAGTATATTGCCAATGCCACCATGTTCAGAATACAGTGTCTAGCGCCTAGTTTGACATACTTACTGAATGGATGAATGGGTGGATGAATGCATAAATCTACATCTATACCAAAAGCAGTCAACAGCAATAGGGACCTCTTGAGGCAAACTCTTACATTAGTCACAATAGTTCAAATGTTACAGCAGTTTCTTTCTATCTCACGGAACAGTTCAGAGGCAGGTAGGCAATCTAGGGCAGGCAGACAGGTCTCTGCCCCAAGAAGTCAACCAGAGACCCAGGTGGGCTGGTCTGTTCTGCCATCCTCCACACGAGGCTTCCATCCTTCCATCTCTGGGTGCAAGGCTGCCACAGTTGTCACTGATCTTCAGCTAGCTATTTCCCACTCATCCTTCAGATCTCATCTTTGTTGCTCCAAACTTTGGGAAACGTTCCCTAAGCCCCAAGTGAGTGTTCAGTGCCTGTCTTCTGTGTTTCCATGGAACCCCACATTTCCTCCATCATAACCATATCACATTCTATCATAATTGTATAATGGGGGTGGGGTTTACCACTGACCACTCCCACCCAAGTACAGGCTCAGGGATATTTCCTGCCACTCCATCACTCTTTTGGATGTCAAGAATCCCACCCTCTGTTTCAAGGGACTTATGAATGTTCTGTGCCGTTGAAAAGGGGAAGAAGAGAAATTCAGTAATGGTAGTCTGCATTGTCCAGGGCCAGGTGGACATTCTTCTACTCCACAGTCTTTGGGTGACATGCATGTGGCAGTCAGTAAAGGGTCCATGGGAAGAACAGCTAGTATGCGCCTTCAGCACAAGTGACATGTAGGGGAGCTGCAGGCATTGGCTTAGCTCCCTCTTGGCTCCCTGGTGCTTGTGGATGATTCTGAAAAGTCTCTTGGCACTGACTCCACTTTTTCTAAGTTATCCCATCAGGTCCAGTCCCTTTTCTCAGGAAACTCCCACCTCTTCTCAGGTAACTCCCACCTTTTCTCAGGTTTTACTTCCTTCTTCATCGCCACCTTGCCTCCCAGCCCAGGTGTAGGTCATTTAGTTCCCCCTGGCTCTTAGACCGGGTCTTTCTCTTTCCAATCAACTTGATTCTGCACTAATGGCTTTCAAATGTGGTCCTTGGAACAGCAGCATCAGCGTCACCTGGGAGGCTGTTAAAATTGCAAATCCTTAAGGTGCACTCCAGACTTACTGAATCAGAAACTCTGGTGGGTCCCAGCAACTGTTTTGATAGGCCCTCCAGGTGATTTTGATGTGTACCAAAGTTTCAGAACTACTGGTCTATACTCTGCTGTCTTCAGGACCCTCCTCTTGATTTTGAAGAGCCCCTTCTGCCAGCAAAATCCAGGAATCACAAATCAAAGGATTTGGTTTTCAAAACTTATTTCTGATGTGGGCTTTAGGAGGCTACATTGGATGGCAAAAAGTGAGTTTTGGCCATTACAGTCTTCTACCATGTCTTCTAGAATAATCCTGATTTCACTGAGGTTATGTGAAAATCTCCAGCTGACTTTGGGAATGGTCCTATTCAAGGAAGTATGGAAAATAAAAACGTGAAAATTAATATTTTAATGTACTATCTCATGACATTCATTTATTCATCTGTATGTCCATTTGTACTGTAAGCTCTTTGAGAGCAATGATTCTTGGTCTGGTTCACCACTGTATTACTAGCACCTAGCTGTGGGCCTCACATACTTATTGAACAGATGAAAGACTTAATAAATCATAAGTAGTGAGTTCCCCGTCACTTGAGGTCTTTAAGCACAGGCTGGACGCCTACTGGTGGGGCTATAATGGGGGAGGTGGTTCTAGTGGTTGGACCAGATGGATTTCCTCCCACTCTGGAATGCTGTAATTGTTTGATATAGGACCCTGAAGAGCCAGAGGATGGGATTGTGCAGTACTTGGCACAGTGTCTAGAACATTCTTATTGGTAAATGTTTTATAGCATTTTGACTTCTCCAATGAGGGTTGGACCCCCAGAAGTCACCTAATTCCAGGAAAGGAAATGACGAAGTGCTTGGAATATCTTTTGGGAAACATTTTATCATTCAGAGATATCTTTCTATAGCTGTCTACAAATTTGGAGACTTGCCATGACTTCAGTATTGAAACATTGATATCAGAAATAAAATGAAAAGGAAAAGACTAAGAGCCTGAAGAAGAAAAAAGGGAATGGCACACACAAGTGCAAAGGTGCCGCTAGCTGGTTTTGAGCATGTCTGGGGCATGAACTTATAGAACGTAACTGCTGGAGTGGAACTCAGAGAGGCTTTGTTTTACATTCAAGGAAACTGAGGCCCACAGAGCTGCAAACCTGCTTGACATTGCAAAGCTGTTCAAATAGGCAATATATTGATGGAATGAAAAATGTTCAGGTCATTTCATTAAATGTTAATACTACCGCCTGGCAATAAGGCAACATTTGGGAGAATCTTATTTACCATCATAAGCCTTTTGTAAAAAATATTGTCTTAAATAAATGTCTATATCCCCTTGGCCCTCGCCTCACAGGTTGTGGTCCCTGGAGCTTATAAGAAGCAGGTAGGGAACTGCAACCTGCTTTGGCCTGGGAGCCGTCAGTGGCAGATTCCTGGTCTAATACAGCAATTCTAGTGAACATTTGTGGGATGCTGACCATGTGCCAGGCACTATTCTAAGTGCTGTCTGTGTTCTTACTCTCAATCCTCACAAAAACGTGTGATAGAGACAATTATCATCATTCCCATTTTACAGCTGAGAAAACTGAGGCCCAGAAAGCTTAAGACCCTTATCCAAAGATTCCAACCCTGGCTTCAGCACCACTCGCCTGTATGTGCACAATCATGGTTGGTTTCAGGAGTCTGGAGGGTTCATCTTTCTTGGGACCCAGGACTTGGCTCTTCTAGGTTCCCCACTTCATGGGGCCTCTACTGTCAGTGGACCAGGGTTTAGGGCAGAGCCTCAGTTTACCTGTCTACATATGTGTGGAGATGGGAGGCAAATTTTCAGGTTGAGACTCCCTGGATTCCACCAGTGCCCCTGCTTTGCTGTGTCTCTTTGAGGCCTAAACTTGTCTATGTGCTGTTAGTTAGTGGGTAGAACAGGTTCCTGTCTGGCTCTATTCAACTGGAATCCCAGGTGGAGCTGTGACGAAGTCATTCTTTAGGGGCTGTGATATAATCTGGGCTACCCTGCAGTCCCCAGGGGAGGCCTGCAGAGATCTTTGTTCTCTTGGGTCTGACCTCTTAAGCTGTGAGTCAGCCTCAGGTCTCTGGGGAGACTCTAGTGGGACGTGACTTAGAGGCCCTGGAGTCCGGGAGTAGCAATATCCAAGGCCCATCAGTGGACCACATGACCAGGAAACCCATAAGTGTGCTGGGCCACATGAGCGTTGGATTGATAACAGTGATGAGCGGAGGGAGAGAGAACAACCTCAGACATGCTTCCAACATGAGTCATGTGCATAAGGAGGTTTTTGCCTTCCTATTTTCCTTTGGTCCAGAATCCTTCCGAATGGCCCAGGTTGGTGATGCAATTTCAGTGGAATTGAACTTGAACATCTCAACATGAAACACTTGATTCCATTCGGCTTCAGGCATGTGGGCCATAGATCACAGCCATCTGGTATGCCAGAAGGAAAGTGATAAGAAGGAGGAGGTTAGGCTCAGGTCAGGGGAGTCTATCTGGCCTGAAAGTTACATACTACATGAGGATGCTGCTTGTGCACAACCTTTCCCATCAATTACAAAGTGAATCGTGCCCCCTGGAGTTGTGCAGTATGGTGACAATGATCAGGTCCCATCTAACCAGCTTTACAAAACCTTTTCACCTCCCCGCCCCAAGTCCCTCTTTAATTTGCCTCTTCTCCTCCAGTGCTTCTCTATCTCAGCTTCCTGTATCTCTCACTTAGACTACGGTAACCTCCTATCTGGTTTCCCCTCACCTATCCTGGCCCTTCTTTTCAAAATAGAAATCTGATCCTATCATCCCAGCCTCCTCCCATACTTCCCCTCCCTTTATCCCCCAAATACAACTCTAATGAATCCTCTAGCTCTTAGACTAAAGACCAGAAGTTGAACCTGGCTGCATGCCCAGATAATCTGTCTCCTGCCCACCTCTCCAGAATCAGCTGGCTTCTTTTGCTCTCTTCGCCTCACCACCCTGGCCTTTTGTTCAGGTCCTTGAAACATGCCGTTCCCACTGCCTAGGACAATCCCTTCTCACCCGCATCCTCATTGCATCATTAACTCTCACTCATTCTTCTCTCTCAGCTCACGTGCCACTTCCTCATCTGACCCCCTAGATACAGATCACATTGTAACCTCTATATTTGTTTAGTGGCTGTCCTCATATGATTCTAAGCTATATACCTTTTTCAGTGCTGTACCCCCAGTGTCAGCACAGGGGACTCAATAAATATTTGTTGTTGCTCAAGGAATATCTTTACCCTTTGGTGGGGAGAAGTGAAAACCTTGCAGCCATGAGAGGATGGCCATGGTTATTCTACACCAACTCCAGCCCCTACCTCCTACCAAACCGATCCCCAGATCTTCCTCCTTTGCAGACATTTCCAGGCTGAGTACAATTCCAAGTCTCTCTTGTTCTTTACCCTCATTGCATTTAAGACTCCATTTATAATGACATGCTATAATTGTGAGATCAAAGGATGGTATCACTCCCATCTCAGCATAATGGAGACTTGAACTGAGTGTTTATTTCCAACAAGTATCTGCTAATTCTTTCACGCAGCTGGCCCCGAGTTAGACATTCCTTTTCTGAGAAACTGAAAAAGCATAGAGAAAGTGCATGCCCGGAAGGAGACTACACTTGAATGAGACTCTGTGGATCATCAAATGCTATGCTGTATCTTCAAACTTAGTCAAATTCAGAGAAGGGGAGATCCATGTGGACCCAACTGTCGGAGAAGGTGCATTAGTTTCCTATTGCTATAACAAATTATCACAAACTCAATGTATTAAGACAACACAAATTTATTCTCTTACAGTTCTGGAGGTCAGAGGATCGAAATGGGATTCATTGGGCTAAAGTCAACAGAAGAACTGGTTCCTTCTGGAGGATCTCATGGGAGTACCCATTTCCTTGCCTTTTCAGCTACTAATGACCACCAGCATCACTCCAATCTCTGCTTCTGCCATCACATCACCTCCCCTGACTCTGCCTCCTCCTATGTCCCTCTTATAAGGATCCCTTTGATTACATTGGACCCACCGGATAATCCAGGATAATCTCCCCATCTTATGATCCTTAACTAAATTGTATCTGCAAAGTTCCTTTTCCCACATAAGGCAACATTTACAGGTTTAGGAGATAGGGACATAGACATATTTGGGAGGCTTCCTGGAGAAGCATGTCAGCTGGTCACAATGGTTTTTGGTAGAGTAGGATAGGTGTGTGGGGATGACATTCTAGAGAGCAAGTTGATGTGTGCTGCATAGTCTGCTCCCAACTTGATGGTAGGCTTTGCAAGATCCTCCTTCTCTTGTGTGTGATTCAA
>PVKH010030386.1:0-12385 GCA_004027955.1 Chaetophractus vellerosus
TGTGGTATGCCGGCGCCCTATCCACTGGGCTATCGAGCCGGCCCCTGTCTGGCTTCTTTTACTCAATATTCTGTCTATAAGAGTCACCCATGTTGTTTTGTGAAGCAGTGGTGATTTTTTCATTGCTGTATAGTATTCCATCGAATGAAATATCACAATTATCCCTCTCAGTTGATGGATATTTGAGTTGTTTCTAGTTTGGCTTTTTACACCCATGATGGGTAATAGTAATTTGGTGGACATAGGCATTAATTTCTGTTGGATATATACCTTGTAGTAGAATTTGCAACTTTCTTTTGGCTATACTCCTTTATTTAATTTTATTTTTTATACTTAATAATAGCTATTCTAAAATGTAATTTTGTTTTATGATCATGTGTAATAGTTATGTGTTTCCAAAGTAAAATCTACAGAATAATGGATATTCAAAGGAGTCTAGCTTCTATCTCTTTTTTTCCCATCTGTCCCCCTTCCTCTGCTGTAAGTAATCATATTTTTAAAAATTCAGTTTATTCTTCCATTCTTTTTTTTTTTTTTTTAATCTTTAGGCAGGCTATATCTTCATATCCCTCCTTTCTTACATAAATTTTAGAATAATGCATACCTTGTTTTTTTACTTAATATATTTTGGATATTAGTTTTTAGTAGTATATTTCCCATTCCTTACTTATGTATGTGTGTACGTATGTATGTTTGTATCTATCTATCTATCTACCTATCTATCTACCTACCTATCTAAGCAGTTGTAAATTTACAAAAAATCATATCAAAAGTACAGAGCTTCCATATTCCACCCCTCACGCACAGTTTTCCCTATTATTAACATTTTGCATTAGTGTAATAAAGTTGTTTCCACTGATGAACCAATAGTATTGTAATTATATTAAGTAAAGCCCATAGTTTACAGTAGGGTTCACTCTGTGTTATACAGTTATAGGCATTAAAAAAAATTGTGGTAAGATATATATACTGTAATTTTATCATTTTAACCACTTTCAAGTATGCAATTTAGTGGTGGTAATTACATTCACAGTGTTGTGCTACCATCAACATCACCCATTACCAAAAATTCCATAACCCCAAATAGAAACTCTGTACCAATTATGCATTAATTCCCCTTTTCCTACCCTCACTCCAGCCCCTGATAACCTCTATTCTAATTTCTGATTATGAATTTGCATATGCCAGTATTTATTCATTTTTATAGCTTCATAATATCCCATTGGGTGAATGTACCATAGTTTATTTAGCAAGTTTCCATTTGATGGGCATTGGGATTGTTTCAGATCTTTGCTAATATAAATAATATTGCAGTGAATAGCCTCGTGTGTATATATGTCTTTTTATTTTGCTATTCTATATCGGGACAGATCCCTAGAATTGGAATTGGAGGGCCAAAGGGTAACTGAGTATGTAATTTTACTATATATTGCCAGATTTATTCTCATAAGAATTGTTCTTTGTGTTTGTATCATTATTGTATGAGAGTGCCTGTTTGTCCATATATAACCTTGTGAACAGAAGGTTGATCAGACTTGGAGTTTTTGCCAAATGGAATTTCATTGTAGTTTTAATGAGTGAGGTTTTCTTTTTATATGGTAAAGAGGCATTTGCATTTCTATTTCTGTTAACTGTCCATTTCTTAACACATTTTTCTCTAGGTTTATTAATGTTTCTATTTTTAATAAGCTCTTTATATATTAGGAATATCAACCTTTTGTCCATTTGTTTTCTTCCTGCCAGTCTGCCTTTGGCCTACTTCATTTTGCTTCTCATCCTTTTCCATTAATGTTGCATTTATTCTCCTGGCTAAGTGATCATTCAATATTTGATGACTCCTGAGGCTGCTTCTATAGCGCAGACCTGTTCCTCTCCCATTATTTCTTCAAACTCAACATGTCCCAGATAGCATTTGTCTTTGTCCACAAATCAGACTTTCCTGAGTTCCTTTTATCAGGTAATGGCATTGCAATTTTCCCAGATGAGACTAGAGAACTTGAAGAGATCTTTTGTGGCTTTGTTTAGTATTAATTCAGCAAGTATTTGCTGAGTATCTACCAGGTACCAGGTACTGAGTTGGGCACTGGGTAACAAATAGTTATAATCATTGCTCTCAGGCATTGGTTTGATGGGTGGATAGCTATTTCACAAATACATATACCATATACATGGTAAAAATGTCAAGAGGGAATTGAATGGCTGGGGCACTTTATTAGCTTGGAGAGGTCAGGGAATGCCTCTTTGAGAAAATGACATTTAAACTGAGATTTGAAGGACTGTTAGTGCTAAGCTGGTGAAAAATCAGGGCACCAGTTTCTAGACATAGGAAACGGTTGTAGTAGAAGGATCCTGAGGCCAGATAGAGGTTGAACTTTTAGGAACTAAAAATAAGACCAGTTTGACTAGTGTGTAGGGAGAAGGGGCAGAGGGGCATGAGATGTGATTTGATTTTCCTTGGTGACTACTGTGGGGTAATGAATCAGAGGAAGTACATGTAGAAGTCCCTTAGGAGACTTGTAGGAATTGTGAAAGCTGATGGTCCCTCATTCATTCAGTTGTGAAATTCTTCTGTCCTACTTCAGTGCTTTGTTCATTTTCCAGGTATTTTTATATCTATTGCCCTAGTCCAGCACTTTATCTCCTGACTACTTGGATCAGTTTTTAAAAAATTGGTCCCACTCTGCTTTATTCTCTGTTCCCCATCCAATTTACTTCTGATGATAACCATTAAAAATCACAGGTCTGTTCATGTCACTTCTGTTCTCAAAAACCCTGGCATTGAAGGCTGTTTTAGTTTTTGAGCTGCCAAAGCAAATAGCATGCAATGGGTTGGCTTAAACAATGGGGATTTATTGGCTCACAGTTTTGATGGGTAGGGGTAGTCCAAATCAAGGCATCATTAAGGCGTTGGCTTTCTTCTTGAAGACTGACTTTCTGGGGTAGGCTGCTAGTGATTCTTGGTTCTGGGCTTCTCTGTCACTTCGCAGTACACTTTGGGGCTCCTCATGGCTTCTCCCTTCTCTTCTGGGTTCCGTTGATGTTTAGCTTCTGAATGTCAGAACTGGCTACTCCTGTCTGACTTTCATTTTGCTTATAAAGGATTCCAATAATAGGACTAAGACCCAACCAGATGCAGTTGGGCCATACCTTAGCTGAAGTAACCTCCTCAACAGGTCCAAACCCACAGGAATGGATTAAATTTAAGAAGATGTTTTTCTGAGGTTCATAGCTCCAAACCACCATAAAGGGGTTTATCATTTTCTCTAAGCTTTAAGGTCTGCTCCCCTGAAACTTTCCTTTAGGTAGCCAAGATTGATACTTTTATACCTCTTCCTTTAGGTCATCTCTCTTCTGTCATGACATCTCTGCCCCTGGAACCCTACTGTCCTGCTCTTTTTTTCTTCCATAAAGGCTCTGCTCAAATCTTATCCCTAATCCTTCTAGATTCCCTGTGTGAGGTTGGTTTTTTTTTTTTTTTTAAACCCCCATGTCCTATTTTCCTATGTTGATATGTCAATTCTAAGATTCATCACAGTCTGTGTTATATTAGAAATATTCTTGTATTTATTTTGAATGCAGAGGATTGTAATTTTTTCATTTTTCTAACTGATAGGAAGTCAAAATATATTTGTTGAATTGTATGAGATTAAGAAACAATGGATGTGGTAGATCACTCCTTGAAATGTCTTGTAAAAGTAAATAGAATAGAAAAGTCTCGAGTACAATTTTACAAGCATCTTGTATTGAAATTTCAAGGAGTGGCCACTATTTACAAATATAAAAGTCTTACCTGCCTTTTAAAACAGTCTTTACAGTTCAGTGCACATCAAATAATACTTATACTCTTTACACTAGTTGGGCAAAAATATGTTTATGTGGAACACCAGAGAGTTCTTATGACTTACTGGGAGTAGTAATGGCATATTTAGAGTATTTAAATACTTGTTTACTATGGTGGTGGAGAATGTCTAATAAAATCGCGAATGTAGCATATTTTAAATATACCTATGCTTTTACCGGAGTTATTTCTTGGACTAATTGTCAACTTAGCTAACTTTTTACCATGGTTTTTACTAGGTTAAATGTAGTAGTCTGCATATTGACAAAGATTAATATAGTTGACCCTCCTATGTAATTTTGCCTGTACATCAGGGCCAGCTAGCCTGTTTCTTTTGAGAAGAGTATGATTGTTTATTGCTTACAACTTGCTAAATGACTTTATATTTCAGTTTATTTCCCCTTCCCACTGAGATGGCTCCCTTGTCAGTATACTCATTGTTTTTGCTTGTTGTTTGTACTTGTTATCTATTTGTTTTTTTATTTTAGGAGGCACTGGGAACCAAACCTGGGACCTCCCATGTGGGAGGCAGACACTCAACTGCTTGAGCCACATCTACTCCCTGTTGATTTGTTTTTTACCCGTTGTCTGCTTGTTGTTTTCTCGTTGTCTTGCTCGTTGTTTTTTATCATTGCTCGTTGTTTGTTTGTCTTCTTTAGGAGGCACCGGAAACCAAATCTGGGACCTCTCATGTGGGAGGCAGGTGCTCAACTGCTCGAGGCACATGTGCTCCCCCAATTAATTTTAATCCTTATTGGTTTCCTTGCTCACTCTTGTATCCCTTCCTGCTCTGCCTTCTTCCCTCCATCTCTGTCTTTCCTCCTATAAATGAGGTTAAGCCACTTTGTCTTAAGTTACTATAGCTTAGTGTTATGTAACTGTACTACATACATTGTGCAGCCTTTTCATATGAGGTCATTTCTCTGAAATTATATTGGGAATGGGGAAATACAGATTTGTTTTACATGGGAATTTTCAGGTGTTAATCTAACATTTAGTCTTTTTTTTTTTTTAATATACTTTTTGGTTTTTTTTTTTTAATTAATTTTTTATTTATTTTTTATATATCTATATACATTTTTAGGATACATTGATTACACAAATGTTACACAGAGATCCAGGAGTACCCATATGCCACCCCCCCACCCCTCCCACAACCCCCCACAAACATTTAGTCTTTATGGATTGCTTCTTGCATCAAATGTCTGTTTTAGTTTTCTAATACATGTTGATGCAATAAAAGGGTTGGGGGATTATAATAAATTTGGTTCCACACTGAGTGGTTTTATTTTGTTATCTGAAATGCAGTAGAAACTAAGCTTTTAAAGCCTATTTAAAACATAAATTTGCTAAAGTCACATTTCAAATTTTGGCATTTAAACTATATTAACTAATGAAAAGTATTTTGGTTCTGTTATTGTTATTTTTGGAAGTACTGGGGATTGACCCAGGACCTCGTACATGGGATGCAGGCTCTTAACCACGGAGCTAATATCTGCTCCCCAATGAGAGGTGGCTTTTTTGTTTATTTGTTTGTTTTAGGAGGTACCAGGGATTGAAACTAGGACCTCGTACGTGGGACGCAGGCGCTCAACCACTTGAGCTACATCCACTCCCTCTCCAGTTCTATTATTTTAAGGTAAAAATATGTTAGTGGAAATATTTTAAATGAGCATGCCTGAGATTAAATTAGGACTTGAGCCTCAGTTTCTGGAATATGGTTTTAAGTTGTTTTTATTTTTTAATCACTTTGAAACATTAACTAGGGCAGGTTCATATAGGTAAGAAATCAAACTATTATTTGATATTGTGATTCTGAAAGTATTAAACTGAGTAGCTATAAAACCAGAAATGTTCTTTGTAGCTTATGGTTTGATAGGCTTAAAAGATAAAATTGCCGTAAGTGAAATACTGCATTCCATATAGGATTGAAATTGACGCATGAGTTGGGAGAAATGGTTTGATTCTTCCCTTTGCATTCTCCCCATCTTATTTCTTTTCCTATTTAGAGTCCAATATGAGTATTATAGCCTCAAATATAATCACAGCATGAATTCAGAAACCTGATGATATTGAAAGATAAGCTTTTGTTTTTTGCAATAACTTTATTTGTACCATATTGGAATTTTTTATAACATTTTTCCTTCAGGGCACTTTAGGAGGGGAATGGTCATAGAGCTGGATGGGTTACACCACATTACACATTCCTTAAGGCCGTAGGCTGTGTTATTCATTGTTTATATCCCTCATTACCTAGTACAGTACTTGGTAAAGAGCTGAGACAGCGAATGGATTAGGATTGTCTATTCATTCATTGTATGGTACCTGTTGAAGGTTGGTGTTGGACTTCTGAAAAGCCTTTTAATTTTTTTTCTTTTTGTTTCACTTTAATAAATCTTCCATTAAGCAATACATCTAGCCTTACTATGATTTGAACTTATATTAAAATTTTTTAAAAGAGGGGCATAATTTACATTGGGAAGTTGATCCTGAGACAATAGTCAAAGGTATTATCCAAATGACCCTGAACTCCATTATACTGAACCAGGGGCCAAAATTCTCTTAATGTAGAGTAAGAAAAAAGAGACACACAGGGAACCAGGAGAAAATGGACGATTTAGGTGGAATGGAGGGAAGCTTCCTTTTAAACAGCAGATGAGGCAGTTGATTCCTTGTATGCTTTGTCAGATTTTCCCTATAATGTAGAAACAGCTGGCACAGACTTTTGTAGCTGATTGAATTATCACTGTGTTTAAACTGAGCATCTATTTTTGAGAGTATATATTTTAGGCTAAAGATTATTTTAAGAATCTTGGAAGAAATGGGGATTATCACTTTTCTTTATAAGTTGTTCACTGGAATTTTAAATTAATAGTAAGATATTAATAGAAGGGGATTGAATTTAGTCTTAAAATAAGCATTTCTCTGATTTGTTGGTCTTAGCATGATTTTTCCTCTTTCCCCTGTATTTTTTACTTTTGATAAGACAGATTTATTCTTTTCATGAAATATTTAAAATAAATTATTGTGTTTATCTCCTTTTGAGAGGCCTTTTAACTTTTGTTCCATGTTCCAGAATCATTGTAAAAACATTGAAATCATATTTGCATTCTCATTTGAGGACTTTATCTAACGTTATATAACAACTTACTTTTTCAAAACATAAAAGAATCCAGATGTGCAGTGTTTCTCAATTCACTTATCAGCTTTGCCATTTTTCACACTGTAAAGTTGACCATTTTCAGGAATTACAGGTTCGTTTAGGTTAAAATAAAGTTATATATTTAAAACACCTAACCTAGTTTTTTGCACATAGAAGGCCCTTAGTAAATAGGGGTGCTATTATTATTATTGGGAAATTAATTTGAAATTCTAGGCCACCATTTTTTAAAGTGCAGTAAACCAATTCTGAATTCTACCTTCCCACCTTAGAAATTTATTGTCTGAGACCCGAGCCACTGAGAAGAATAAAGCCTATGTGCGGGGTGGGGCAGTGGAGGGAGTTACTGACTTTTGTGTGCAAATCCATTTAGAGTTACTGCATGTACTGGAATGTGAAGGATTTAGCTTTGTGGCATGTTCTATATGGTCATCTGTGGTGACTAAACTGACTTGGAATGTTATTTTGTCACTAACTTTGACATCTATTATTTTCCATACAGAGGAATGTGATCTGAATAAATTGCTTATTATCCTTTATAAATTTCTTGGGTAAGATGAAGTGTCAATCAGGGCAAATCTTCCCGACACAATGCTTTCTTTGATAACTACTTTTGAGATAAAGCCTGGTGGGAGCTCTTGTGTAACTAAAAGGTTATGTGATAGCACCCTACATTTTCTTCTGCTATGGCTTAGAGGCTCACAGTGAAAGTCATGATTATTAAGCCTTCAAATGCTACTAGAAGGGCTGTTTTATCAACAGCCACCCAGGTCCTCAGAGAGGCAAAAAGCCATCGTTGCTCCTTTTCTCCTGGTCATGAAGGCTCTGAGTCCCATCTCTTTGGTGAAGTCTCTCCTGTCTTTCCTCCACTTACACTGTGTTCTTTGTATCTGATTGACTGTAGCTTGAACATATTTGGATAATGTCTCTCAAAACCCCTGAACACATTGTTGCATGCACCTCCCTCCAGCTGGTCTGTAAACTTGATGGTAGCACTTGTGACCGTCAAAGTGCCACTTTAGAGCAGAATCGAGTAGCTCAGGGTTGACCCTCAGTAAATGCTAAATGCAAGTCTCCTGGTGGCCTGTGAACACTCCTGAGAATTAACTGGTCCGAGCATGTTTGTTCAACTTTATCTCTAAGTCTTTTAATGAAAAACCTCTAGAGAGTCTGTCCCATCCTGCACCACACCCCTCATTCCCATTCATAGTTCTTTCACCTCTGCCAATACAAATTCTCCATTTCCTTTATTTCTTTAACAGTAGACTCTAAAAAAAGACCTCAGGTCAGTTAAATCATAATAGGTAATTGAAAGTTATGTATATAGGAAAAAAACTTTGTGCTCATTGGAAAATTTTTTGGAAAAAGCTACTTCTAAAACAAAAGCAGAGTATTGTAAATCATGGTTGAGTTCTGAAGTTTTTGTTATCCAGTCCTGTTCCTGCTACTTTTCTTTTGCACTTGGCCTATGTTTTTCTCATTTCCTTGATCTTTAGTAATATTATAATCATAGGGCAGGCAACAAAATAACAATACCATTGAAACCAAATTTTAATAATTTAATTTGATACTGAGTTTCAGAATAATTTTGCAAAGAACTGATTATATACCTTTTTTGACAAAATAATGAATAGTTTTTGTTCTGTGATATATACACTTACACTTACATATGTCTGTATTTGTGATACAGACACATACATATAATGTGTACACATGCATACATCTATATACACAAAAACACATATATACCCTATATATATTTGTTTTTGTGAGTTTAAAAAATATATAAAAATATTGATTTTTATACTTACCAGTATGTGAAAAACTTACATTTAAATGATAATTTGAAATGTTTACCTTTATGCTTAGTTTGCTTAGTTAAGTTTAATCAATCTTTATTGCTTCATTATTTATATGCAAGGCACTTTGCTAGGCACTGTGGGAGATATAACATTGGGTTTCTTATCCTTTAGGGGATCACAATCTCAGAGCCAACTCTTAGAGAACCACAGAATTTTAGAACAGGAAGCGTCTTTAGAGATTATCTTCTCTTAGGGGTGTGTGTACTTGGGCATGCATGGAGCTTAAGTAGCAGGTCCCACATTTCTACCTAGTTTGGTGACCCTTTCCTTCCCCACCCTCCCAACCATGCGATAATGTGATTTTCTGTGGAGGGGAAAGAGGATTTGAAGCAAGCAGATGACATGATCCATCTCCTTTGTTCAGTAAGCTGGAGGAGATCCAGGCCAGTTTCATACAACCTATGAAGTCAATAAATCATTTTAGCGGATAGTAACTAGAGTATAAAACATTTTTTTCTAAATAGATTAGAGACTATAGGAGATAGTTTCATATAATACATAATCTAATATATAAACATGTGCATTTAGTTATATGAATATATTTTAAGTAGATTTAAAGAAAATGTATTTTTTACTGTGGTGAAGAGTTTGGAAAACATGTCTCTAATCTGTCCACTCCACCTCTCTTTAAACTGGCAGTTATTGTCCCTTTCATCCCCAGGTATGCTACTTATTTTTACTGTTCTCTTGCTCTCTTGCTCTCATGACTTGACTGCCAAGGTAAAGTGACTTCTACACAGAAATCAGGTGATGTTTTCCAGACATTCATCTTAATAAAAAATGTGCCAAAAGGTAGCTTTTTCATTATGCTGGTCTTTACTTGCATGCTTCTGGGTACAAATAAAATACTTCGGTGGAATCTGTTAATCTGTAAGTATTGTTTCTGATGTGCCTAACTTGGCACCAAGATGTGATTTAAGTACCAAGAGAATTTGGATTATTTAAAACTAGTACATAATAAAACTGCTTATCAAATACCATGTGGGCACATACAGAGGCATAATTGTATTCTTGTAATGCACAATATAAATACTGTTTTGGAGAATCAGCATGGTATGCTGAAGCCATGGTTTGGAAAAATGCATTGTAGTATGCTTTTATCTGGGGGAATTACTGTCAAGTATAATTGAGAGATTTAATACTCTAGTTGTTTTCCTCACTTTTGTGTTTGGCCTAAATATTTTTGGTCTTGTTATTTTTCATGTAATCATTGAATTATTGTTCAGTAAGATCTATGGTAGATGCTAAAGCATAATTTTTTTAAAGAAGTTATTTTAATAACTATCTTTTTTTAAAGATTTATTTTAAAAACAATTCCCCCTTTCCCCACCAAAGACCATTTTAAAACATCTTCAAGCAGGGAGAAGAGTAGAATAAAAGTTCATGTGCTCTTCCCTTAGCGTCACCATTATCAACTCATGGGTCCTTCCATACCCACTCCCTTTCCCCATCCCCTAGCTGTTTTGATGTAGTTCCTTTGTCACAACATTCTATCTACAAATATTTCAGTATGTGTTTCTCAAAGACAAGGGCTCCTGTTTTTAAACGTATAAAGTAGAATTTTAGGGATCTTTTGGGGAATATACTGAAGTTATGAACACTAAAATTGTATATGGGACGTTCGAGTAATATAAAGGAAAAGTGGATTCAATGGAAAAAAGAAATACCTGACAAGCAGTTGTACCAAAAAACAATAGAAAAGTTATAATGAAATGGTAATTAATAGCTTTTTAAGTACCCTTGGGAGAAAAGAGAACATCTAGTATGTGCCCACATTCTGCACATGTGAGTACTGGAGTAAAGTCAGGTGTATTTCATTCCATTTGAGACAGTATTTCTGTTTCTAGAATCTTTTTTTGAGGGAAAAGCTGTGTACAAGGATTGCCAATCAAGGATATTATTTATAGCAGCAAAGATGACCCTGATGCTCAGTAATAGTGGAATGATTAAATAAAGATGATGCTATCTATAAAATATTGCAGCATTTTGTAGCCTTTAGAAATTGTACGTGTGACATTAATTGTATAAAATATTTCATCTGTATTAGGTGGCCAGAAAGAAATTAATCCAGATATAACATAAATTAAAAATGGTTATTTCTAGCTGTTAGAATTTTTATTGCTTCTGGGGGAGGATGTTACAAATTTTGTTGTCTTATCAGCTTATATGATATAAGTTAATAAATAGTAATACTGTCAAGCACTATTTAAACATTTTACGTTCATTGCAATTACATCTCATAATAGCCTTAAATTAAGGTAACATTTCATTTTAGGAATATACCATAACCTCTTTCAACTGATCTGTTATTTTTGTTGTCTGTCTCCCCTGCAATATTTTTGTTGTCTGTCTCCCCTGCAATATTTTGCATCGATCCTATTGATGAAGCAGTGAACATCTTTGTGTTTAAATCTGCATGTGCATTTCTGATTATTTCCTAGCAAAAGCTCTTAAGAATGGGATTATGGGTCAGATGGAATAAATAGAAAACATGCTATTGAAATTTGAAGGTGGTAGGTATTTTTTCAGCCCGCCTCCCCCTCCTTTTTAAAATTCTGGTCACATGTATACAGCATAACATTTCCATTTTAACCACTTTCTAGTATATAATTAAAGTGTTTTTTTTAAATAGACATTTTCCAGAGCAGTTTTAGGTTTACAGAAAAATTGCAAGGAGTAGAGAGAATTCTCATATACCTCCTCTACTCCCCCATCCCCACTTTCCCCTATTATTAACATCTTTCATTAGTGCCGTACACTTGATCCTATTGATGAAGCAATATTGGTGCATTATTATTAGCCCAAATCCATAGTTTACATTAGGGTTCATTCTTTGTATCGTACAGCTCTATGGGTTCTGACAAATGCATAATGTCATGTGTCCACCATTACAGTATCATACAGTATAGTTTTACTGCCCTAAAAATGCCCTGTGCCTCACATGTTCATCCCTCCCTCCTCTTGAACTCCTAGCAACCACTGATCTTTTTATTTACTTTATTTTTCTTTATTTATTCCCCCTCCCCCTAGATGATTCTCATCTGCCTGCTCATTGTTTGCTTGCCTTCCCCAGTAGGCACCAGGAACTGAACCCAGTACCTCCCACATGAGAGGCGAGTGCCCAACAGCCTGAGCCACATCTGCTCTTTGTGGGCTGTGGTGTCTGCTGGCCTGTGGCATCTGCTTGTTGTGCCATGGGCAGTATCTAGCTTGTTGCCGTGTGGGCAGCATCTGCTCATCTTCTTTTCGGAGGCACCGGGACCCAAACCCGAGACCTTCCGTGTGGTAGGCGGATGCCCAACTGTTTGAGCCAAATCAGCTTCCTAGCCATAGATATATATTTTTTTTTCAAATTTTAATCATTTTTTTTTTTTTTTTTAGAATACATTGATTACATAAATGTTACACAGAAATTTTAGGAGTACCCATATGCCCCACCTCCCACACCTCCTACAACCTCCCACATATACATCCTTCATCAGTGTGGCACAACACCTGTAATAGATATACACATTTTGGGGCTTT
>PVKH010030387.1:0-12499 GCA_004027955.1 Chaetophractus vellerosus
AAACAGATGGTCTCATATTTATGGAGGCTTTAAGTCCAAGATTAAGGTGTTGGTAAGACTGTATTCCTCTGATGTCTCTAGGGAAGAATCTGTTTCATGCTGCTTTCCTGGCTGCTAATGGCCCCAGGGATTCCCTGGAATATAGATGCCTCTGTTTCCATTCTCACATAACTGGCTTCTCTCTGTGTCTCTGTGTCTCCTATCCTTATAAGTTCACCAGTCGTATTGGATTAGGGGCCTACTCCATTAAAACCCCATTTAATTTGCCTAATTCCATCTGTCATGACCCTATTTCACATTCTGAGGTATTGGGAATTCAGAAATCAACATACCATTTTAGGGGGACACAATTTAACCCATAACAGTAATAACTCTGCTGGTTATTAATGTATGTGTGGCTGTCACACGGCCTCTATTACTTCAGGGTCCTACATTCCCATGGATATTAATGAGCCCAATTCTCTGATTGCCACAACTATCATAATCTTTAGTCTTCAGAGGAGAGTTACAACTGAAATTATTAGAGATGCCAGAGACTCTCTCACTAATAGGATTGGTGCATTATATCTCTCCGATTGAACCTAATCCTCTGGTGAGTTTTTTGTTATCACATAATGTATCAGTTATGCATGCCTACTGCCTTGATGATCTTTATTCCTGCCTTTGATACTTACTAGAAGTAACTAGACAACTTGGATGCACTACCTCACTTAACATTAGCCAGCACTTTCTCTAGTTTTCTATGAACATCTGTCAGATTGAGTTTGCCCCATCTCCCTGCATCTTTTTCAGGATATTAAATCCTATATACCAAAAATGGATACCCAAATGAAAAATAATTTATAACTTTTAATTTTTTAAAATTCTATAACAGAGACTTATATTTGGTCTCCTTGATAACACATCATCAGACCATACCCAGTGTAATCCCCTGGCTCCCAGCAATATGTGCTAGCTAATTCTCACAGCTTCTTCATCTTAATACCTTTCCTCATTATCAAGCCTAGCACATCACCAGCTGAGTTATGCTGGGATTTAACTCTACTTTAGAGACTGGCAACCAAGAGAAGAAGTGGGGAAGCTCCTGAGTGGGACACTGTTACCTGGCTGGTGAAAGTCCTCTGCATGATCTTAGTAGAGATGTGTATGACATCTCTACCCTCTCTGAGTATTCACAGATTCTGCAGAGCAAATATTCTTAAGAGCACCTTTCTATATTTCCCAACACTTGTTTGATTTCCCCAGATTTTCTAATCAGGGCACTCATTCTAGCATAGACATTCCTTAATTAAGTATTTAAAGATTTCTGGAACTACTGCACTCTAACCACCAAATCTTTATTCTGCTGTTCAGCTGTGTCTGCCTTTCCAAGGCAGGAGATAAGGGCCTCTTTGTTAGATATGGAAGAGACCCTTTGACTCTCACACTTATATTTTATTTGCCCTCAGTTTTTAAGCGTCCCTTTGTAAAGCATCAATATAACTTAGAAGTAACTAGACAACTTGCATGTACTTTTAGGTTTTGCTCCCCCATACCTTTCAAATGTCCATATCATATCAATACAAGAATGACTATCTAAGATATTTCCTAGGTAAGCACTGGTGAAATCACTTGGTTTGGGTCACCACCTTGTACCAGGGACTATCTCTATCCCACATAATACTATATCCTGCATGACATCTTCTGCTACATCTTGCTAATAAAAATCTGAAAGAATGGGGAGTACATCTGTGTGTATGGATCTTGAGTGTGTTGAAACAAAAGGGGTGAAATTTAAGGCATCATAAGATGGAGTTTATGGTCATGGGGGCACTCTCCCATTACTCAGCTCTCGTCAATCCTAATATACTTCAGGGATGGTTTACTCCTTAGAGCTTAGACACTATAATGACCTACAATAAATAAGATGGAGATCCCAGAAATGCCTTGAAAGTGTATTCTGGAAGGTGTCAAAAGACTCAGGGAGATAGGAGTGTTAGAATACATTATTATTTTAAATGAGAAACAAAATGTTACTTGACTATATTCCTAGGAGGGATCAGTGAACACACTTTTCAGCAATATCATAACAAAAGCAGTAGTGGGTGTGCTCCAGCATTGTGAGAAGGTCAGTATTGATAGTATGAGATGCTCCCAGAGAATTGAACTAAGCAACCTAGTGTTATTGGTAATAATGGGATTCTAGGAAAATAGAGGTCAGGTTGCTGGATATAAGCAACTGAGACTAGTAGACATAGTTATCAAAAGAGGATTCACTATTTGAAAAGCTGTTCCAGGAATGCTACTGAACCATAATGAAAATGAAAAGCCTGGATATAAGGCATTATTATGTGACTATATGACTTGAACTATCCATTAAGAGTTGGATTCTGGGGGATCTACCACAATGTAAGCTCTAGTAGATATAGCATCTATCCATTATATGATGGAAATATTACATTGAAGATTGAAGACAAGCAGGTCCAAATGACCCAAGTGTGTTACAGCTATGAATGGCTCAGGTTCTCATGCTACCTATTAATTTTGTACCATCTTATCTTACTCAGGCCTCACTTATGACCCCAAGGGGATACTCCATGATCAGTTGGTGGAAAAGGATATTATTCACAGAGGTTCTGGTTTAATATTTTGAAGTCCCTCTGAAAATGGATTCAATTTCATACAAAGATGACTCTAAAAATATTTTTGAGAGGAAATTCCATCAGTTGGGCAGCATGTTATGGCACATTAGTCAACTCTATTTATAGAAAGAAGGATTGTGAAGTAAGGATACATAAGAACTCCAGAGTAGTGATAAGTGGGTGGCCTGATTGTTCATGGACAAAGAAGGAGAAATATGGAGAGTCTGGAATAAAGGAGATAGGGGGAAGAAAGTGTGGCTGGAATTATAGTCATAAAAACAAATTTGTAAGTCTCTGTGGCCTACAGTTATAGTCACAAAAGACAAGACAGTGTCTACTGCAGAGAAGGCACTCAACCAATGTGTAAACAAGATGCTTGTCCTTTACATGTCAGGAATCCTCTATCCTTGACCATCTAGTATTTGCATATTGCTTCAGTGAATGGAGCAGCATAGGTGACAGAGCTGATGTTGCATATGGATCCAGCATTATGACCTCTTTCTCACCAAGAAGCAATAATGCTGCCTTGTAGCAGCAGAGACTGTAGCTATTCAAACAGTTCCCCTATGTGATGGTTTTTAAAGAAATTGCAATGAAAAACCATTTTTCAAACCATGTAACAGAGTGAACTTTACATGTGGCATGGACAGATCTGAGTGGCATCAAGACTCAGCCTGTTATAGGCAGGATATTTGGTATTTTGCTTAAAATTTCTAGGCTCGCCACAGCGGTTATGGCCAGTTTTCTGCAAGTTCAGACTGATATTAACAGCATCCTTCCTCAAGTTTTTGCCACTTGTATTTTTGTATTTTGCCCCTAAGCCTGCTCTGAAGCTGTGGGAGCTCACTTGACTTACACAAAATGGTCTCCTGGAAATGTGAGAGACATAACTCTCCTCAGGGTAACATTGAACAAATGAAAGAAGGAGATCAGTGGATAAATGCTCCAGTCTCCTTTCCTTTGAGAAGACTATTGTGAAAGACATTTTATGCTCTTCTGAGAAATGCCTGTGGAAATTAGCATCTTTTGGCCGCAGCAGCCTTGATAAATCACTCTTATTTGCTTATCCAAAATTTCAAGTCCTATTTTCCTATATCCCTCACTTTTTCTTGTCAATATCAGCTTTCAAATAATGTACCAGTATGCATGTTTTGGTTTGGTCGCTGCTTATAGGACAACTGAAATGGAGTCAAAATTTAAGTAGCATGATGCAGTTTAAATCAATGGTTCCAAAATGAATGTTTATATGAATTTAGAATACTTTTTAAGATGTAGATGATTCAATTGCAACTCCGGAGATTCTGATTCAGTATGTCTTGGAAAAGATCCAAAAATCTTCATTTTACCAAGCTTTCCAACTAAGTTTGTGAAAGAGAGCAGAAGATTGGTCTTGAGAAACAGTGTTTTAGCTCTTTAAGACCATCCCTTAAATTTACATAGAATTTCAAAATCTCATTTCAACGTAGAAATGGGCATCAAAATCACAATCCAGTATGCAGTGCTCAAAATAATCCAATGCCATATTTTATGGAAAACACACAAAAAAATATGCAGCTGTGGCTGTTCACAATGAAGTGAATAGTGCAATACCAACATCTGTAGGGTATTTAAAATGCTAAATTCTCTTAGATCTTGACAGACCCAAATTTGCAAAGGCTACAAATGACAAGGATGTTTTTGTTCCTACTGTCATCCTCACCAGAAACAGATTGTCTTAATGTCAGAACGTACTACAGTGGCTCAAGCTACATATTATTTTATTAAATGGCACTCAATATATTGCAGAGTGATAAATGATTTCAAATTTTTTACTTGAAAATATGTGTTACTTGCTGTGTGAAAGAAATTCATTAATAGGAATATGGGGGTTAATATCAGTTGATACCACATTATGCCTAAATATGACCTTCTAATCCAATTCACCTGAACACCGTAATAATTAAAAAAGAATAGTTCATTTCAATTAAAACAATATAATCAGAGCTCATGCCACTTCTTCAGATTGCTAGTATTAAAACTTGACCTTGTGTAAAAATTATTAATTTTATAAACTCATTTTTTTCTATTGTTTGCTTTTATCTGTAGAGCCCTTTTAAGCTTCAACCATCTGCTGTGTTTCTTCCATCAGAAAGTAGGTGAGAATAACTCTAACATGTGGTGAAAATATTTACTACAATCGTTGCATGATATTTTAAATTGAATTAATAAGTTTGATTGTATTATGGGAAAATATGCTTATCAAATTGAAATAAGAGTTGTCTTTGTGAATTAGCCCTAGAAATTATTCCATGTATTTTAATTTGACACATAATTTTGAAAGGCTCAAAATAAAAATAGTAAATGAGGAAAATGTTCCCAGATGGAAAAACTATTTGAAGTCTACTAAATTTCTATTTTTTTTTCCACATTGGACATCGTACACCAGTAACCCTCCCCTGCCATATTTGCCAAAAGAACATTCCTTTTGTTCTTCCCAATTTACTAGAAATTCCTAAATTTCTTGTTAAATTGTACACTAAATGAAATGCTTAGGGTAATGACTTCACTTTGCTTTCCAAGTGCTTCTCCAAACACGACAAAAATACTTACATAAAACCATGCTAACTCTATTTATCCTTCATAGGTATAACTTAGTTTAAGTAAGCTAAGAAATTCATTTTCTTTATTAGTTTTCAAATTAAGTCTAAATCAACAATAAGGTATTTAACATAGAGAAAAATTATTCTCCCAATTAGTGTCTTCAAATGTAAAGTCCTTTGATTTTAAATAATACAAATAAGTATGTGACATAGGATTAAATTTAATGTTTTCAGATTCCACACATATTCCTATTGGTCTAAAAGTCAATCAATATTGATGCATTTTTCCATTTTCAATTTTTTTTTTCTGATTTGATGACTATAGATGACATTTACAAAAAGTATTTCTTAATAGTGATTATAACATATATATTTACGGTGTGTGATTTAGTTAAAAGAGGCTCAATCTCAGAATTTTATGTGGTAGCCTTGTATTTGGGGTTTGATCTTTGAAAAGATATTAAAGAAACAAGAGTTTTTATACACACTTCCTGCTGAATATATGCATGGCCATGAAAAAGTCACTTAACCTTTTTCAACCTCAATTTTCCCTTTGAAAAATGAGGAACTTGAGCCAAATTGGTTGTCTCTAACCTTTCCTTACAAAGAGCAACTTCAAATCTATCCAATTTTGAAGAAATAACTGATCATGAAGCACATCCTGGAGGTCAGATGTTAGAAATGGAAAAGTTGCTGTAGGTTGCATATGGATACCTAACCACTTATAATGGTGCACCTTTGCCCATCGATAGGCAGAGAAAGCATTGGAAGAAGCAATATGACAATACACCACTAGATAGAAACCTAGTGATTTAGAAAGCTTATAGCTCATTCTTGTGACCATTTTTTTTATTTGTTGGTTTGATTGTAAGAATTTGTTCTTTGCCTTATGACACACTTATTCTCTATCTTCCTATAAGTTTGCACTATTAGAGATTATGCTTTCCTACATCCTCTCTGTTTACTTCTTTAGAGAAGAAAGATGGCAATGAGTATAGGGTCTTTACTCAAATCTAGCTAAAGAATGTATAATATATGTATGTTACTAGGCTGATATTTTCATGAATTATAAAGAGATGTAATAAACAACATTGCTGTTCAGAAGTATAGACTGTGTTTAGCTTGTGATCTGAAAGAATATTTCTTTCATGGCTTTAATTGCAATCAAGTTAGGAGAGATGATCAGGAGATATAAAGGGAAGATATTTTCTCTTTCAAATATTTTTATTCCTATGGTTTAAAGAAACATGAATTTCAGCAGTGTCTGGTCTAAATGCAAATTTGTAAATTTCTTTCTTCTGATAAGCTACTATGCCTTTATTCAATTTGAAGAAACATGACTATTTTTCTACTAAAAAATCAGGAAAAAATAGCACAAAATTCAAGGAAAAGTTTTGTTGTGATGACTTTAAAGAATATTCCCTTTAAATTGGGTACATATAATTGAAAGAAATTTGATAATATGGCTCAATGTTTATAAAGCCTCAACTAAACTGCTTCAAACATATACAATGCTCATACAGAGCACAATTTAAAAAACATATGGTTATGGTTTGATACCATCATTTTTGGTATAATATCAGTTATATGCATTTTTAACTGCAAGCCTATAATAGATAATGCAATATGTTTAAAATGTAATATACCTACAAAAACATGTCATACATTCAAGATAATTAAATAGTGCACAATTCTGAGCTACCTATGAGATATATACACAGAAAATGATATGGCCCAAGCTTATTTTCGTTGCCTTATTATTGCAATTTCATTTTGTTACTGAAAATCACATTTTTAATACACATATATATTATCCTTTATTTAACTTTAATTTACTTTTCTATTATTTCATGTTACTAAAATTAATGCAAGGCTAAATTGCTTTCAGTTTGAAGAGTCATATTATAAATGAAAGAAATCTGTACATAACCTTGCTGAAAGTATATATTTGGTTGATGTAATTTTTGGAACAATTATTTGTATACTCCAGCTTATGTAACAAATTAACCATTCAAATTTATTAATATTTTATTTATTATGAGCACTTAAAGAAAGAACTTACATTGCACCAGAGGTATAAAATGTTTAGTATGTTTAAACAATAGATTAAAAATGGAAAATATTTTCAATTTATTTTCTTTAATATTTATGATTTACATATTTGTTATAAAGTTTGATTATGTATGTCATTCTAAAGGAATCATTAATTACAATTAGGAATTGTGTATATACTCACTATGAACATTTGCTTCTGATAAATAGAAAACTTGAGAAAACAGTCTTTTTAAGATGTGACTCAAATTTCCTTGAGAATTTTAGCAGTCTGGAAAGTCTCATAAACTATAAAAAGAAATCTGCCAATGTGTCTTAAACTGAAACTTCCTTTAGAAATCACAGTAAAATAATTTTAGAAACAATGAAAATTTTGACATTAGAACATATATACTCAATTTTAAATTATGAGCCACCACATTCCAAGGAGCCATTTGGTAAACATTTTCATGGATTATTACTTTTTTTTGGTCAGCATCCATACATGTTTCAAGAAACCACAAAATACTTTGCATTGTGAAAGATGTAATATCTTTTCTGCAGACCACTATACTTTAGTTACTCTATATGGGAAACTTTTAATATATATAACATTTTTGCTTCCCACCTCTTATTTCCTAATATATATGCACATGCACTCATACAAATACTTTCTTACACATACACAAGCTTAATAAAACTCAGGTGCATTGTTACCATCAAATGTCATTTTTTAAAAAATTGTATATTATATAAATTGCTAGTCAAATAATCTCAATTTTAAAATAGTTTAAATTATTTTATATATAGAGTTATGTCTGACTGAACATTGCTAATATTTAGCTTGAAGCATAAAATACTTTATATTTTGACATTTACATTTTAAAGTAGTTAAATTGCTAATAGTCACGTAAGTCTTATAATTATCACTAAAATCTGATCATCTTCATAACCTGTTCCTTATACCCTTGGAGGGAAATAGACAACTATAATAAGCTGCTGAGGAAAAGGAAATGGCCAGCTGCTGATATACTGCATCATATCAAATCAACACTGCCTATATTTAAATGTTTATTTTACCTTTCTTAAGTGAAGAAAATTTTACTTTGACCAACATATAAGGAAAGGAGTTTAGCAGATAGTGATATTATATAGATAAGTTATAATAAAATTTGTCTGTAGCCTGAAAAGTATTGTTGGTTCCAGGTTGTCATCCTTGTTAAATGTTGGTTATTCAGGAACAAGCAAACAAGTAAGCAAAAAGAATATATGGTTAAAAGGGGAAATTTTAGTTAGTATATATGTTTTTAGAATAAAAAAATTAAAAATTTTATTGTACAATACAGTGAAACTTAATGTAAACCCTCGACTATAGTTAATACTGAAATTCTAAAGCACTAATGCATAGTGTTAGTAATGGAGGGGGTATACAGGAAGTTTACATTTTCTGCATGATTTTTCTGTAAAACTAAAACTTTTCTAATTAAGTATATATATATATATATATATATATATATATGTCTAGAGGCCCTAAAATATTTCCATATTTATACACTGGAAGAAATGAAGTTTTTCAAATTTTTGTAATAACTACTGTCAATAAAGCACGAATTTTCACTATTAGTTTGAGAAAGCAAATTACCAAGCATCTATTTTACTTCTGCATCTTAAATACTCCAGTAAAATTTCATTAGGTATCAAGTACAATTGCCTGTGTGAATGTGTGAGAGTGAACATTAAGTGTGTTCCTGCATAATTACATACTTATATGCATTATTTATTGAGAAATGAAAATAATTTTAATAGCTAAAGTTTACTGAGTGGTTATTAATAGCAGGCAGTCTTATGATTGCTTTACACATTTCATTTATTCTATTATTACAAGCAAGCTTATGAAACAGATATTATCAATATTCATTCAGGTCTCTGAAGAAAAAGCACAATGGGTATAACAATAAAGCAGATCTAATCAAGTTAAGAAGACGAGATAAGGCTTATTAGAGAAATCATATTTCATTTAAATTTCAAATGCTAAATAAGAATAAGGCAGCCAAAGATAGAAAAGCAGTGGATATGTTAATAAGAATCCAGACATGTAAAGGCTCAGTGGACAAGAGTGTAGTATATTTGAGTAACAAAAAATGGTAGAAAATTATGGCATCAAGCAGAAAATTTGTAAGCCATTTCCAAATTTATGTGTTCATCACAAGAGGGATAGCAATCCTTTCATAAAAAATTTCAGGGAATAGGTAAAGAAAGGCCATTTCTAAACTTGTTTAGGGGCCTATAATTACTTGGATTACAAAACTTGAGAAATATATGTCAGTCATAGCAAGTTACTGGCAATTCTCTTTTTTCATAAACATATATAGAAAAATCCTAAGTACAATATGACTAAAGCAAATTCAAATATGTATTTGTAAAGGAAAATACATTGTAAACAAGTTAGATTCATTCCAGGAATGTATTGTTAGATTAACATTCAAGAATCAACAACATAATTTGCCAGATATACAGAATAAAAAATACGGGAATAGCAACAGATCTAGAAAAAATATTGCATATATGCCCATCTCTATTTATGGCATAAATTATTAACAGACTAAAAGGCATTTTTTAATCTTATAAGGAATATTAACAATAATAACAACAAAATTGATAGTCAATTCAAGGACTTTCCTCTGAAATCTGCAATGATAAAGACATGTCTTACCTATCATGTCTATTCAACATTACATTAAAGGTGCTTGCCAGTTCAATAAGGCAAGAAAAATAAGCAAAAGTTATATAAAATGAAAGAAAGAAATACTATCATTAATTGTAGACATGTTTGAATAGGAAGAAAATACAGAAGAAACTACAAAGAAATCTTTTGAAATAATAAGTAAATGTTGCTATGTCATTGAATAGAAAATTAAAAAAAGCATCATTTGAACTACTACATAAAATCAAAATTGTGAAAGAAAATACATATTAATTGTTACAAAAATGTTAAATACCTAAAAGTAAATGTAATATATGCAAATATCTACAAAGAAAACTCTACAATATTATTGACAAAATTTAAGTAAAACCAAATATGTGATTGTGTATATCATGTTCATTTGTTAGAAGACTTGATATTCTGAAGGCATAAACTTTCCAATAGTTTATCTACAGATTCAACACAATCCAATTCAAAATATGAGAAAATTTGTGTGAATGTGTGTAAATAAAAAGCATGAAACTGCACATAAATATGAGAAAGACCAAAATAAAAAAGATGAAACCAATTGCTGTCAAGGCTGTGGTTCAATTTGTGCTTTCCTTTGGTACCATCTAGTCATTGGAGTATGTTCAAATAGATGCAATAACTTTGGGGAAATATTTGGCAATATTCATATAAGGATACCCTATAACTTACTAATTCACACCTGTTGTGTATGTGTGTGTGTGTGTCTATCCAATAGACAAGCATGCATAATTTGAGAAAAGACATGGAAAAGGAAGTTTGTAGAAGCATTTTTCATAATGGCCAACAACAAAAGAAGCCCACATAAATTTTCATCAGCAGGTGAATAAAAAATAGACTTAGGTTTATTAATAAAATACAATATTATATAACAATAAAATATACCCCATCTCCTTGAAATGATATACAGGACTCACAAATATTATGCTAACCAAATCCACAAGAAAAAAATGAATGCATAAAGCATGATTACAGTTTTCAAATTTAAACAAAAACTGGAAAGCTCAGTCGTGTTGTTAAAATTCAGAATAATGGTCACCTTTGGAGATGAAGTAATCATTAGCAGGAGGCATGAGTGGAGCTTCAGAGGATGTAGTAATATTCCATTTGTTCATGTAAAGTGTGACCACGCGAACACCTTCACTTTGTGGTAATTTGTCATGCTATAAACTTTTGACTTATTCAATTTCTATATGCAAGTATACTTTCATAAAAAGTTTTAGAAAATGAAAGTATTTTGAAATGAAGATAACGATCAAAATAGTATTATTTTATGCATGATTGTTTTATAAACCCACAACTTCTCTAATGAAGAAAAACAGTATATTTCAGCTGAATGTTTTCACTTTGAATACAACTTTCATCAGTTTTAAAATCATAGTATTAACAAAAATGTCTGTTCAATATAAAATCTTAGTAGATAAATACTAGTTTTCCAGAGGGAAAAGGAGAAAGTGACACATTACGGATAAGGTAGCATAAAAGTAATTGGAGTTTGGAGAATAATTTCTGGAGTTAAGATTTAAGAGATATTAGATTGTGAGTTTAGAGACGTTTGCCTAAGTCTGTATTAACAATAAGAAAGAAACAAAACAATCATAATTTATGTGGAAAATAATTAAGTTTTATAAAGTAAAGTAAGTGTAAATTCAAGTTTTATTTCCAGTAAAAATGAAAGTTGAAGGGCACATTTTAATTTTAATATTTGAAGTGAGTTTCTGTATACTATACTTGTTTACCCTAAATTATCACAATGTGTGCTATGGCTAATATTTTCATATTTGATATTTTATTGTGTTAAAATTTGGAAATTATTAGAAATTTTTGAGAAATTTGAAGAAATGAAAAAAATTGGAAAATCTTGAACTTTTCATTCATAAATCTAAAAAATCACCATCTTTTAGATTTCCATATTATGACAGAAAGATTGATATTCAGGGGAATATAAATCACCCCATTATTCATCCCTTTCCCAGATTCATTTTATATGGATGATTCTAACCATTATATATTTTTCTTAATATTTGCTAGGATATGTGTCAGAAACTGCATATATAAGGGAGAACACTTGTTAACAGAATAAATATATATTTACTTATTATTATTATCAAATATTTATTATGAATTCATTATGTTTAATAAGCCTCTACATATGTACAGAGAGGAAAAATTATGCATAAGTACTGTAAATATATATTACATTTATATATACTGATATACATATATATTTCAAACTGTGGTAAATAATCTTAAGGAAATCAGTAAAATACTATCAGGAATAATAAAAAAGAGGGGGCTAAATTTTAATTAGTTGTGGGGATAAAGAAGTAACTGAGGATGTGGATTTTAAAGTACTGCAAGAAGAGGAGAAGCACTCAGGCAAATCAAGAATATAAGAAGCACCATTCTGAAGAAAGAAAATAGCATTTGCAAAGTACATAAAGATGCAAGTAGCTTAGAGGAAGAAACGAATGGAACTTAGTAAAGCAGGGGTGTATGTGTGAGGAGTAGGAAAAAAAGCCAGGAAAATCAAGCAA
>PVKH010030388.1:0-12499 GCA_004027955.1 Chaetophractus vellerosus
TAGAAGCATGTGCAGTTTATATTAGATTAAGAAGGATGGAAACAGATCTGTAGCTTTTGAAGTACATGAAAAACTACAGTAGCACTGAAGATACTGGCAGGTCAGGGGTGTAAATGGAAATAACTACTTTAGGGACAGGCTGTTCAAGACCCATATTGAGAACCTGTGTGTCGCCCATTTCCACAAAATCAATTTATTTTCAGTAGCTTGGGAGCACTATAGTTTATGAAATATAGTTATAGTTCAACTGTCAGCACAAAGCAAGATTTCAAAGTGAGTTCACTTGGGCTCTTTTGCTCCTTTAGGAGTAAAACACACCAAATATTTTGCTTTAATATGCACCTTTTAATTTTCTAACTAACTATACCCCCCAAAATGTTTTGGTAGATGTGTTCATTGCTTACAAATTAAAATAGTATGAATTGTGTGTGAAGTTGTTCATATGATAGATATGAGTCATAAGTGAACTTGTCAAGTTTAATAAAATATTTAGACAAACTGTGATGAAAAACAATTTTCTACCTGTCACTGACTAATAAGTTACAGTAGGGTTTTGTCTACTGAACACATCTACCTGCAGATACTTTTGAAGTGTAGGAAATGGATAATAACATTTTCATTTATAGATTAATATTCCCTCAAAATAAATTATGGTCAGTTTAAAGCTATTCTGAAAAGAATATCTCCTTCTACACTTCACAATCCATAGTGTTAATGAAAAACATTTGCTGAGCCCTATTAGCTGTGATACTGGAAAAAAATCTACTTCTCAAAATTAAATACAGCATTGTTTCTAATTAATGTTTCAACACTTGTCAGTTGTTATAAAATCAAAAGTCCATTTAGTGTTTAATCACTTTTCAATCTAGGAAAATATATTTTTTATAAAATTTATTGATGTATATAGAATATTTTAATTTATAAAATCTCTTTCAAGTAGAATCCTCTTTCTATTAATAAAAGAAACATGGCTTATATTTCCCACACTGGTGTCTGAATAGTTTTCTTCCTCTCTTCCAATAGTCAAAAGATCTTGAGAGCGATGAAAATGGTTCCCTCAATCAGAATCTTTAATTGATATTTAAGATCCAATGTGCCTATTTTTTATTTATAATCATTTAACATATTCATTTAACTAAGCTTTTGGTCCTCTGTGGAAATAAATGCATGAATTAGTATGTAGGAATGGTGCTGTCAATTTACGTGAACCTTCTCTAGCATATAGGGTTCAAATTGTACCAATATGTTATTCTTGGTGTATCTGTCCTACCACAGGAATTTCTTTGTCCTGTGATAATAAAAATCAAATTTTACCTGGAGTTGGTGGTGGGGAATGTCTTTGCAAAGTTAGTAAATGCTTATATTCATGTATTCAAAAGCCCACAATCTGTCCTGAAGTTGGCATTGGCCAGAAATTTAGCATCGTGTGTTTCTTGCTTTTCATAAACATACAATATAAATGCTGCCATTTTGGTCTTCCTCTGAATAAATACTATGAACATAAATTTATAAAAGAAAAGGAGAGTAAAAGGGCACTGATATCCTGAGTCTTGATTTAGAGCAGGGAAAGTAACAAATCAGAAAATGAATGTGTTAGGCAGAAAGAGAAAAATTTTGAATACACCAAGGTTTCCATCAGTCTACAACAATGGCTATCTAGGAAGCTGCTTGGAAAGTATTTAACCTATCATTGTGTATAAGGCCCAAGTACGACACATAAATGCTTACAGGACAAATTAAGAGAAATGTCAATCAAAATATAGTGTGCATAAATTTTTTAAAAAAGAAAGAAAAATAGTGGCAAATCATAAATGTCTTATTTTGATGGTGTCAATAATATTGACACAGGAAAAATGCAACCATTTCAAAGTCAGCTGATGATGAACACAGGTTGTAAGGGCTGACGCTACTTTTTGTTGTCCTCGTGATGGTCTAGGAATTTTACAGAGAGTATGTGGTAGATAGCAAGACACTAAAAAGTATAAAATTCATATGAATAATACAAAATTAGAGGATATCCACTCTATTCTATTATTCAGTAGAATAAAACCTGTTTTCTTAAATTGTACTCCTTAGAAATAAAAGTTATTTTAATCTTTCTCCCTAGTATGAAAATATATATTATATCTATTTGTATGACTATATATTTGTATGTATATGTATATATATATAAATGTATATATACTGTATTAGTCAGCCAAAGGGGTGCTATGTAAAATACCAGAGCTCTGTTGGCTTTTATAAAGGGTATTTATTTTGGGTAGAAGCTTACAGTCACAAGGCAATAAAAGAGTAAGTTACTTCCTTCACCAAAGTCTGTTGCCACGTGTTGGAACAAGGTGGCTGCCAGTCTCCATGAGAGTTCAGCCTTCCTCTCCCTCCTAAGGCTCCATGGTCCCAGTTTCTTCCAATCTCACCTGTAGGTTCTCTCCCAGAGCTTGTTTCTGGGAATTATCATGCCAGAGGAACTGACCGGTTCACAAACATAAGCTATATTTCCTTTTGTAATTCATAAATAATATCAAGTTGCTACATTCCACCCTCTGAACTCCAAAAAAGACATTACAATATTGAAAAAAAAACACCTTAAATCAATAAAAACACTAAGTACAAATTCATATCACAATCAGTTTAAAGAAATAGTTTGTCTTGGGGCAAAATCTTGTCTGGCCATAGACCACTGAAATTTACAAAACCATTTAGCTGCTTCCAATATACAAAGGGTCAGAAAAGGATAAACATTTGCATTACCATAAGGAGAAACTGGGAGGGAAACATGAGTCATGGGTCCCCTACAGTTCCATAAACCTGCAGGGCATACTTCATTAGATTTTAAAGTCTGGGAGTCATTCTCGAGATGATGGTTTCTTCTCCCTGGGGCCTCATGAGGACCCACCCTTTCTACAGGCTTGCCCAATGGCCATTTTCTCGATTCCACCCACGTCAAGCATCTGGGTGGTGACCTAGCTCCACACCTCACCCTCCAAGTGTCTTGGAGTGATGTCCACACTTTATCTAATCTTTGGGGTAGAGTCTTATCTCCTGAGTACAGTGAAGTGAAGACAACATCCTCCCTAACCTTTGATATACAGGCCCAACCCTCTCAGAGCAATGAGTTGGTAACCTGGTCTTCCCTAACCCATGGGGGATAAGCCTGCCCCTCTCAGATCTATGGGACTTTGACCTCAACCTCCCTAATCTCCAGGGAATGTGCTCCACCCTCTCTGTGCCCTGGGGATACAAAACTCTCCCCAAACATTGGGTGGGAGCATCCACCCTCTTCAACTACTGGGTCATACTCATTCTCTCTGTACACATGGGTGGGATTCCTCTCTTGGCTCAAAGAGATGTCTTAATTCCAGATCTCAGCTTCCATGGTTTCCCTCTTTAAGTTGTTTCCCCTTCATTCTTTCCCTTCCATGTCCCTTTTAGTCCAAGCTGACAGTGGTTTTGTTCATACAACTCTCTCAAAAAGCTTGTTGGCTTAGCATGCAAGAAGCAGGGATACAAGCCATCAGACATTAAAATTTTCCACAGGTCTTTCCTAGATAACTGCATGTGCAATGCTGATTTACAATTTCCAAGTTTAGTTAAATCCTCAAATGTGGCACTATCACCTGGGGGCTTGATTTCCAGAGGCTTGGAATTTCTGGAATCAGTTTCTGGTTTCTTTGTACCCAACAATTCAGTTATCAGCTTATCCCTAACATGCAGCATTTTGCTATAAGCTGCAAGGGAAGCCAAGCCATATTCTCCTAGTTTACTCTGGAAAGTTCTTCAGCTAAATGCCCAGGCTCACCATTTTCAAATTCTGCCTTCCATAAAACATCAGGAGTCAATCGTGCTAAGTTCTCTGCCACTTTAAAACATGGATTGCCTTTCCTCCAGTTTCCAATAATAGTTTAATCATTTTCTTCTAAGGCATCATAAAAAGTCTCTTTAGTGTCCATATTCCTACCAACAGTCTCTTTAAAGCAATCTAGACCTCTTCTATCAAGCATCTCAGAATTCCTCAAAAAAAAAAAAAATACCCTGTACTTATTTATAAAACCCTTCTAGTATTTTGGTATTTGCAAAAGCACTCTCTGGTCTCAAATTCTGCGTTAGACCCACTCTCTGGTCTCAAATTCTGTATTAGTCGGTCAAAAGGCATGCCAGAAGTCTGTTGCCTTTATAAAGGGTATTTATTAGGAATAGAAGCTTAGAGTCAGAAGGCCATAAAAGACTGAGTTACTTCCCTCACCAAAGTCTATTGCCACATATTGGAGTAAGATGGCTGCCAGTCTCTGTGAGTGTTCAGCCTTTCTCTCCCTTGTAAGGCTCCATGGTCCCAGCTTCTTCAGATCTCAGCCTTAGGCTAAAGGACTCATTTCTTCCTGGGACCCACTACAGCTGTAGGCTATCAAGCTCATTTCTCTTCCCAGGGCCTCTGATGTGACTAATGAGCTGTCTCTATTACTTTGTATTCCTCTCCTGTGTAACTACTTCTGTGTTCTTCTTCTCCGTGTGTTTACTTCTGTGTGAGAGTCTGTTTTATCCCCAAGGGGGCTGGGACTTGATGTTGGGTCACACTTTAATGACTTGGTTAGATCAGAGCCCTAATGTTAACATAATTTAATCAGACAGCTCAGCTGAATGTATTACAATCAAAGAGTTATCACGCCAGAGGTACTGACCAGTTTACAAACATAATCTATATTTCTTTTTGGAATTCATAAATAATATCAAATTGCTACATAAACATACACAAAACCTTTTATTCATTTAGAAAATATTTTTGAATACTTCCATATGCTGATTGTCAAGAGCTGATCTGAGCTTCAAGTGTCAAAAGTCACTGACTTAGACAATGAAGCTAAAATGAAAGTACTGTCAAGCTTTCAAAGATTTATTGTTATGTTGTAAGTTAAAGGCTAACCTGTAGAAAAAGCACCAGTTCCTCCTGTTCCATTTTGCCCCTTGAAACAACACCACTGGGTCAGATGGTCAGGAGGAACAGTACAAACAGTAGAGTATGTCTCATGCCAAAAGAGCCCAAATAAAGTTCCCTGACATTTTATGAACTATGAGGCTAGGGGTGGGGTGTAGTGGCAGGATTGGAAAATTACTGAATACTGAGTCAGAGTGGAGAAAATCATCTTCAATCATTCCCTCACCCTACCCCCAATTCTCTCTAATAAGGAGTCTCCAGAACGGTACCTGAAGGAGGTTTTGGAATGCAGATATATGTAAGAGTATGACCAGCAAGGGAGCCTTAATGCCTGTACGTGATTCAAAAAAATGACTGCAAAGCACTGGTTGAGCACCAAGCCTTGTGTAGAGAGGGAAGCTTTCTCTTATGAGACCTCTCAGGTAAAGCCTTTGTAATTGCCTGTGGGCCTGAAAAATCATACATAGGTTATTTGGACAGGAGCCAGACTCCTCACTAATCACTAGATTAGCTGTTAAGAGCATGTCATCAAATCAAACACATGGGCTCTATCTTCTAGAAGCTGGTTAATTAGTGAGGTGGTATGTATAGCAAAGAAGAGATTTATGTATATTTATATATATGTTCAAATTTGGATGAGCACTATTAATGTTATAAAACTCTCATTACAAGTAGAAATAATAGAGGATTTTATAGAGATGAAAAATTTTACCTGTATTTTTATGTTCTAGTAACAAAAATGGCATCCTTTGGGGGAGTGGGAACATGGGGCATAATAAATTAAAAAAACAGTATTTTGAAAAATTTTATGTAGAAAATTATTGAATATTTTATAAAGTGATTGCATAATAACTTTTAAATATATATTTATAACATGGTCATGGAAAGAAAAATCCAATGCCCCACAGATGTCTACTGATAAAATTTTAATCTATATATTCAAGAATTTTATAATCAAAATGCTAATAATTTTAATAATGCTTGACAAGATGATTCTAACCTTTATTTTGAAGACAAACTGTCTAACAATGTTGAAAACTGGCCTACAGAATTTGGATTTGCCAATCCAGTGACTATGAGATTTGATTCTAATAATAAATCTCTTAGTACTTATATATATATATGGTTATTCCTTTTTCTCTGGAGAACCCTAAATAATACAAATTTGGGTACCAATAATGGTTCTTGAGAAACAGAATATTAAGGATGAGATTTATGAGTTGTTTCTATGAATTTTGGTATTGGTTCACTAGTTTGATTGGATTAAAAGACACTGTTGACTCTATTTCCAGTGGTTAAGGTGGCACAGATAACCCATGGTGTGAATTGGAAACAGAGATACACAAAATATCACCAAATATTTGGGTATTTTATAACTTAACAGAGTTTTGTCAAGTTAAAAAAATAAAATGATGGCAGATTATTCCTAAATATGATAGATACAGTTGTTCAAGAAAAGAATGAGCTCAAGGCTTCAAACTCCTAACTTAAGCACTGCATAAAGGACATGAACATTTCTATGTGTGATATGAAAGAAATTTTTATTTCTTATAGGCAGAAATTTGAGGTTTCTGAAAAACAGACCCAGTGTGTCATTGTGCAAGTAGCTGAATTGCAACATAAATTGTTTTCCCAACTTTGCAGAGTGTCTGCTGTTAAAGTGATGGGATTAAGAAGGAATGGGATCCTGAAAATTGTAATGGGGGCATATGGATTGATAATGATAATAGTGGGGACATTGAGTCTAGATTCTGCTGAGTCTTCTTTACAAGATATAGGTCTAACCTGAGGGATCAATCACATGATCTACAGCCTCCCTTGAGGTTCAACCATCCCACCTCTACCTGAAGAGATTAAACCTGTAAAGACCACCCCCTCCCCAGAGGAAATAGTCCTCACACCTCCATCTGAAAAGATTAACCCTTTTCATCAGATGAATCTTTAATAGCTTAAAAACATTGCTAAGTCCTGACCTACCCTTGCCACCTTTCTTTCCTTTCAGACCTATAACTAGATTAAAGTCCAAACAGGCCCTGAATTGTGAGATACAAAATGTGGCCCATGAGGAGGTGTGTGACATTCCAAAAGAACTGTACAACTTTTCCAATTTACATAGACAGAAATCAGAGGAATATATGTGGGAATGGATTTAAGAGTGTGGGATAATTGTGGGAAGAATAGAAAGTTAAATCAGGCTGAATTTATTGATATGGGCCCATTATACATAAGAATTAGAAGGACTCTGACAGTTTGTACCAAGAGGATGGCTGAAGCATGGACCTACCTTAACTGAAGTTCAAATGTCTGAACTGCCCTGGTATAACATACAGGAGTTGACTGAAAGGCTTAGAAAGATTGGAATGTTAGAGGTGATTTATCATGTAAGACCTGCTCACTCATCTCAGGAACGTACAGGTGACACACCTTTCACCAGGTATGTGAGGAATAAATTTGTAAGATTAACTCCATCATCCCTGAAGATCTCTGTGGTTGCTCTTCCCTGTAGATGAGATAGTATTGTGAGGATTGCTCCTACTGAACTTGGATCCTGAAACACGATGCTGGTAATTGGACCCCACATTGGCCAACTGGCAACACTTAATCATCAAAGACAACTTGGGTATGGTGACCATAAAGGACAGCAGATTCAAAGCAGTAAGCAGAATAGTCTGACTCACAGAGACTGATGGCCATTGGCTAATTGATCATGAGGTAACCTAGAAGTGAAATAGATGGGCAGGCTACTATTATCTTCCATGATCTATACAAGCAGAAGTGTTCTAAGTCAAGGGAACAAAAGTATAACCTGAATTACAAGAAAGAGTCACAGCCCATCAATCAATCCCAAGATTTCAGACAGTTTCTAGACCCAAAATCCCTCTAATGAAGGTCAGGCAGGATCCCATTGGGAAAGGACTCTGCTATACCAACAAAATTTTATACTGTTAATTGTTTTAGTTTGCTAAGCTGCTTAAAGTAGATACCATAAAATGTGTTGACTTTAACAATGGAAATTTATTAGCTTACAAGCTTACAGTTTTGAGGCTGAGAAAAATGTACAAATCAAGGTATCATCAGATAATGTTTTCTTCCCAAAGACCAGCTGCTGGCGATACTGGACTCCTCTGTCACAATGCAAGGAATATGGTAGCATCTGCTGTTCTCTCCCTTCTCCTCTGGGTTTTGTTGCTTTCCACTTTTTGCTTCCATAGCTCTCTCTCTCATGCACACTTTCTCTCTCTCCCTCTTTCTCTCTATCCCTCTTTGTATTCATGCTGTTTATTAAAGACTCCAGTAAAAGAATTAAGGCCCACCTTGAACTAACCTCATCAAAAGGTCCTATTTGCAATGGGTTTATATTCAAAGGAATGGTTTAGCTTTAAGAACATGATTTTCTGGGGCACATACAGTTCCAAGCCACCACAGGTTTATGGAGGTTGGGTGAACAATGGAGTTTTAGCAAAGGCCAATCTTACAATGGATCCAGTTTATTTTTCCAGTTCCAGAAGGCATAATTGGAATAAGCATAATCCACAATAGGCAGAATCCCCACATTTGTTCCCTGACTTGTGAAGTTAAGGCTATTATGGTAGGAAAGACCAAGTGGAATCCATTAGAACTGCCCCTTACCTAGCAAAATAGTAAATCAAAAGCAATATTGTTTTCCTAAAGGGTTTTCAGAGATGATTACCACCATCAAGGGCTTGAAAGATGCATGGGGTGGTGATTAAAAAGTTGTATTTTGGAGCATGATAGTGGATTATTGTAAACGTAACCAGGTGATGACTCCAATTGCAGCTGTTGTTGCAGATGTGGTATCATTGAGTGAGCAAATCAGCAATCCCCTAGTACCTGGTATGTAGCTATTTTTCTGTAAACGTGCATTTTCCTTAATATTTGTTAATAAGGAGCACTAAAAAGAGTTTGCTTTCATTGGGAAGACCAGAAATATACCTTCACTGCCTTACCTCAGGGGTATATCAGTTTTTCAGCCCTATGTTATATTTTAGTCCACAGGGAATTTGACCACCTTTGTCTTTCCCAAGACGTCACACTGGTCCATTACATTGATAATATAATGCTGACTGATCCTAGTGAGATAAAAGTAGCAATTACTTTAAACTTATTGGTAATGCATTTTCATGTCAGAAGGTGAAAGATAAATCCAACAGAAATTTAAGGGTGTTCCACCTCAGTTAAATTTTTTGACATTTGTGGATGTGAATATGTTGAAATATTCCTTTTAAGGTAAAGGATAAGCAGTTGCACTTGCCGTTTCCCAGAAACCCCCAAAAAAGATGCACAACATCCAGTTGCCCTCTGGATTTTTGAGGACAATATATTCATCATTTGAGAGTGCTATTCTAACCCATTTACTGAGTCATCTGAAAAGCTATTAGTTTGTAGAGACACCAGAGCAAGAGGAGGCTCCATACTAGGTGAAGGCAGACATGCAAACTACACTGCCACTTGGGCCATATGCTCCAGCAGATCCATTGTTATTGGAAGTTTAAGTGGCAAATAGAGATGCGGTCTAGAGCCTTTGGCAGGCCCATATAGGAGAATCATTGTGCAAACCCTTAGAATTTTGAAGCAAACCCCTGCCGCACTCTACAGATAACTGCTCTCCTTTTAAGAAACAGCTTTTGGCCTGTTAATGGACCTTAATAGAGATGGAATGTGTATTAGTCAGCCAAAGGAGTGCTGATGCAAAATACTAGAAATCTGTTGGCTTTTATAAAGGGTATTTATTTGGGGAAGAAGCTTACAGTTACCAGGCCATCAGGTGTAAATTACTTTCCTCACCAAAGTGTTGCCATGTGTTGGAGCAAGATGGCTGCTGACATTCAGCCTTCCTCTTCCTCTTAAGGCTCCATGTTCAGGCTTTCTAGGCTTTGTCTCTCTCCTTGGGGCTCAATTCTTTCCAGGCTCAGCTGCTTTGTTCTCTCCACAAGGCCAGTTGTGAACTGTCAGGTGAATGACTGGTCTCTTTTCCTGGGGCCTTCTCTCCTTCCTCATGACCAAGCTCCTCTGTGTGTTTATTTCCCAGGTCTCCAGCTCAAAAACTGCAACTTCCTTTCTCTGAGATGGGGTTTCTCTGTGAGTTCCTGTCCAACAAGGGGGTAGACACTCAACATCCTACTCATGTGGCCTAATCAAAGCCTTAATCATTATTTACTCAAGTAAAAGTGAAACCTCTTAATCCAATTTAATCTCATATGCCCAGAGGATAAAACCAGTTTACAAACAGAATCCAATATCTATTTTTGGAATTCATAAATAAGGCCAAACTACTACAGACTGTTTAAACAAGAAAGCATTCTGGGGCAGATTGAAATAGTCTTTAGTTGATTCATGTAAACGAGTAATTTCAGTAAAGAAGCAATTCAATTTTAAAAAGAAAACCTCAATAATGAGATGCCATAGTAATATAATTAGCAAAATCAGTTATTGAAGAGCTAGGGGAAAAATGAATACCCAAACAATATTTTCATCACATTAAGAAATAAAATAAAATAATGACAAATAGAATGGATAACTGAAAAAGGAAAAACTTGAAAAATTACAGTGATCATAGAAGGAAAAGCAAGGAAATCAATAATAGAGAAGTAAACAGATTATGGAAATCTTAGTTTGCCAGGGCTATGACAAATACTACATACTGGTTGGTTTAAACACAGAAGTTATTTGTGCCCCATTTTGGAGGCTAGAAGCCCAAAATCAAGGTGTCAGCAAGGCCAATTGTCTTTGCTTATAAGGACTTCATCAATATTGTATTAAAACTCATCTTCTTTCAGTTTTTTGGCCCCACACCAATTAACATCTTCAAAGGTCTATTTACAAATGGGTTCACATCCACACCAGGACTCACCTTAACTAATAAGATCTTCAAAAGTCCTATTTACAAACGGTTTCATTCATTCCCACAAGTTTAAGGGTTTATATTTGAACATGTCTAAATGGAGGCATGATTCAAACCAAAATATGTGGATAGGAAATAAAATTGTTTAAATCCTAGAAGTAGAAAATTGAAAAAGTGTATGCAACAAGTGCAACAGAGACAGAACCTGGAATTATAAAAGAAATAACACTGAATTTAAGGAAGATCTGAAACTGCATAATGGAAAAAAGTCATTATTAAAAAAGAAGCAAAAAAATTAAAAGGAGTATATTTAAAACTATATATATATGCTGTTTCAGATATTGAATTCAAAATCAATTAAGAATTCCTGATTTCCTACATGCATCAGTTAGGAATGCAAATAGCTTATAACTTGACAACTACTGCTTAAATAAACTATTATTTTCCTTTCCCTTATATAAAGAATTCTGTATTAATGTAGCCATTTAGAAAAGTCATCAGGGTCCCTTATAGGCTTCTATATTCTTATTTTACCACGTGGCTCTCAGCTCATGGCTGCAAGGTGTTCTACTATAAATACAGGATTTCACATGAGAATTCATATTTACACAAGAAAGATGGGCATAGTGACAATCTTTCAACAAATTCCAGAGGAATTCACATCTAAAGAAGTGGAGGAAACAATAACATAACTATAGAAGAATTTAAAATTAGTGCATGTTATATGCTAAAGGAAATTTGGTATAAAATAATAACCATGAGAAATAAAAATCAGCAAATATTTTTTAAAAATTAGAAATATTGAATATGAAAATATATCTAACATTCCATATATGACCATAAGTGTGTATTATACATTGCTGAGAAAAACATTTTGAATTAGAAGGTAGCTCTGAAGAAATATTAGCAAATATTATAGTAATTAATAAGGAAATGTATTATATTAATTTCCTTAATAAGGAAACATCAAAGATTAATCATAAAATTCTAACCTATGTGAAATAATGATGCATGAAGTTGAAAATTTTTCTAGTAAAAATTACAGAAAGTTATCCAAAACCAAAAAGAAATGAAGTTAGATTAGATTGAAAATTCCAATGATCTAGCAAGTAGCTGGAAAAAAAAAATCATATCTAAATATGTTGAGCAACTGCAAAATATACCTAAGAGAAAAGAAAGATAACCTGTGTAATGGTTTCAGAGTTTTATTTAATCGTGAATTCCAAAAATACAGATTGGATTATTCTTGTAAACTAATCTGTTCATCTGGGCATGATTAAGTTATGATAAGGGATTAACTGGGCCATGTCAGGAGGATATTGGGCCCTGCCCCTCGGTGGGTGTGGTCTCAAGTATAAAGGCTAGGCAGCAGAACTGAGTTGCAGAGATTTAGAGAAGAGATTTGGAGAAGCAGATTTGAGAAGCAGCTCTGATGTTGGAGTGAGCTGATCGCCGGATAGTCTACAGCTGGCCTTGTGAAGAGATGCAACGCAGAGAGTCTCTTGGTCTACAGCTGAACTTGTGGTGGAAGCAGAAGCTAAGCCCGGAGAGAAACACAGCCCCGGGAACAGAGGAACCCAAAGGCGTGAGCCCTTGTAGACGTCAGCAGCCATCTTGCTCCAACACGTGGACTTTGGTGAGGGAAGAACTTTATGCTTTGTGTCCTGGTAACTGTAAGCTTCTACCCCAAATAAATACCCTTTATA
>PVKH010030389.1:0-12498 GCA_004027955.1 Chaetophractus vellerosus
TTGATTCCCAGTGCCTCCTAAAGAAGATGAGCAGTCAAATGGACACAGCCAACAGACAAGGAGCAGACAGATGAAGGAGCCGTCTTGGGTTGGGGGGAAAGGCAGTTTTAAGAACACTGGACTAGGGGCCGGCTGGATAGCCCAGTGGATAGGGCGCCGGCATACCACATGGGAGGCCCCGGGTTCGGTTCCCGGGGACCTCTCCTAGCGGGCAGACCGCCTTGAGAATGGCAAGCCACCATAGGCGGGCCAGAGCCACCATGGGCAGGGCAAAAAGCTGCCATGGACAGGGCAAAAACCGCCACGGGCAGGGCAGGTCGCCCGCGAATGGAGCGCAGCCAGCCACCCGTGAACTGAGAGCCGGCCGTGAATGGAGGCAGAGGCCGCCCACAAGCGGCGAAAGCCAAGCCTGCGCAGTGACTGGTCTCGGCGCGTCGCCGCAGCGGGGCGGAGGGGAGATATGTAATAAAATAAATAAATCTTTAAAAAAAAAAAAAGAACACTGGACTAAGTAAAGCCTTCTGCTTCTCCCAGTTGTGCTACTACCAAGAGATGATCTAGACCATCAGTTCTCAGAGGGTGTTCTGCACACCTCTGGGGAACCCCAAAACTCAGGAAATCCACAAGGTCAAGGCTTTCTCATAATTATTCTAACATGTTATTTGCCTTTCCACCGTGTTGACATTTGCATTAATCGTGCAAAAGGACATATACTGTATGAATGCATTACTATGAACTAAATATATTGTGTAACGTATTGTTTGACTCAAAAAAACTTTATATGTATCCAGTACATTTAATTGAGAAATGTATATATTTATTCATCTGTGTTTACTTTTTAGTTTTTAATTGTTTATATTTTCGATTATTAAATGTACAAAATAAAGTAAAAAAAAAAAAACTGGTAAGGGAAGTGGATATGGCTCAAGCGATTGGGCTTCCACCTACCACATGGGAGGTCCCAGGTTCAGTTCCTGGTGCCTCCTGGAGAAGGCAAGCAGTGTGATGGGCAGTTGTGGCGAGCTGATGCAACAAAGAGACACAAAGAGGAAAGACAAGGAGAGACACAACAAACCAGGGAGCTGTAGTGGCTAAAGTGAGTACCTCTCTCCCGCATGGGATATCCCAGGTTCAGTTCCTGGTACCTACAAAAGAGAAGATGAGCAGACAAAGAGCACACAGCAAATGGACACAGAGAGCAAACAGTGACCTCAAACAATGGGGGTGGGGTGGAGAATAAATAAATAAAATAAATCTTTTTTTTAATAATATGGTATGATTTTTATAAAGAAAAGCTACATGTACATATGTACATAAAAAGATTGGCAGTTTATACATGTCAAAATATTAATGGTGGTCTTTACAGTTGATGAGCTTGTGAGAAATTTTAATTTTGCTTTCTGTAAGGTTCCCCCTTTTTAAAAAAATTTTCCAAAAGTCTCTTGGGGTGTATGTGAAAATGAAACAATTGTAGGTTCCTTCCTTGCAATATATCTGACCCCCACACTTCAACCCCCCCAAACTTTCCAACCTCCAGCCTAGGCCAGCTCTACTGAAGAAGGACCAGGGGTCTTCCCTCTTGAGACTCTGACATCTGCCAGCCTGCTGTTTCACCTTCACTTTATTTTGCCATAAACGGGTCTGCTGAACATTAAAGCATTTGGCAGAAACCACGGGTAACTCTGGCTAAGATCCTTTCACTGCTGCCTTTCTCTGAGAAACAGCTGTTCTGGAATAGGCGAAGCTGGGTGCTAGTGGGGCTGAAGGAGGGAAGGACTCTCGGCTGACTGGGCAGGGAGGCTGGACTGTTGTGAGACCATGAGTGGGAGCAGGACCCAATGGCATCATGGCTATTCTGAGCCAGGCCTAGGTAAGGGAATAAAATAAATCTTTAAAAAACAAAAACAAAAAAACTACTGGTGAAGGTAGCAAGAACCAAGGCAGCAACCACCAAATGATACTAGGAGTCATTGTATTTTTCATCACTACACAATTTTGCCAAAACCAAGAACAAAAAACACCTATAATAAATCGGCTTCACTTAAGAGTAACTTTGATGAAGCAGTACAAATTATTTTACTAAATCTCAATCACTGAGCACATCATTTTAATATTCTGTGTGATGAAATAGGAAGTATGCATGAAGTATTTCTGCTATATACTAAAGTATCATGGTAATCTCAAGGAAAAGCACTTCTGTGATTGAGTTGTAAGCTAAATTAGCTGCTATTTAAGTGGAACACCATCTTTACTTGAAATAAAGATTGAAAAAGTATAGCTGTTCATACTTGGATACTAACAGATGTTTTCTCAAAAATAAATTTCAGCCTGTCACCTCAGGGAAAACAAATGACAATGATAAGTGCCAATGATAAAATTTAAGCTTTCTAAAATTAAAATTTTTTTACGTTAAAATCCATTGGTATGGGAGTGGATGTCACTTAAGTGGTTGAGTGCCTGCTTCCCATGTACAATCTGGGTTTGATCCCCAGTACTTCTTAAAAAACAAAACAAACAAATGAAAAAAGTAACTCTCCTTGTGAGTGCCTGCCTGCATTGGTGCATGACAGACTGAAGGATTTTAAGGTATTAGCGTAAAGTTCATGGAAATGGTTTCTGGTTCCACAGCGCAACTGATATTTAAGAAACTACCACTTCCTCAATTTTGATGTAGTTATCTAAAAGGAGTGTCCACGATTATCTGAAAAGGCTATTAAAATATTCCTCCTTTTTCCAACAACATGTCTAGGTAAGGCCAGATATTTTCCATGTACTTTAACCAAAAACATCATCACACAACGGATTGCATATAGAAGCATATATAAGAATCCAGCTTCTATTAAGCCAAATATTAAAGAGATGAGAAAAAACATAAAAGTCACTCTAATATTTTGCTTAGAAAATTGTTATTTTTCACAAATATTCATATTATCTGTGTTAATGCGTAATGGGTTTATTATTGCTATTTCTAAATGATTTTAATTTCTAATTTGGTAAATATCAATATAACCACATGGGAAAAAGCTCTTTGGGTCCTCGTCCTCAATAATTTTTCAGAGTGCAAAGGGGTTTTGAGACCAAGAAGCTTGAGAATCACTGATCAGGGGCAATTTTTTTTTTTAAGATTTATTTATTTATTATATATCCCCCCTTGCTGCTTGTTCTTGCTGTGTTCATTTTTGCTTTTTTGCGTACTTCTGTGTCTGCTTGTCTCCCCCTGCTGCAGCATCCCGCTGAGTCAGCTCACCGCGCAGCAGCCTGCCTGCTCGCGGTGGCTTGCCTTGCCCGCGGCGGCTTGCCTTCTCGAGGCGGTCTGCCTGCTCAAGGAGGCCCTGGGAACCGAACCCAGAGCCTCCCATGTGGTAAACCGGAGCCCTACCAATTGAGCTACAGCCGGTTCCTTGGGTCAATCTTGAGTCCTTTGCAGATCTGAAATTATGTTTATACCAATTGATAGGAGCTTTTCATAAAAACCTGAAATTGTTTTGGAAAAAATTAAAGATCATTTGCTTAAAACGGTGTAGATTTGTATAGTAGCCGTGAAACATTTCCTGCATAAATTTAACATCTAATCTTATTCCTTTATTTTTTTCTTTTTCAGCGTGGAGGTCCAGAATAATCACTGACAAGGGTGGTGTTTATCATCAGACAAAAGAGTTATCTTTACAATAAAGGGACTTCCAAATGACAAATGAGCTATTGTACATTAAACAACTTTAATAAAATATTCTGTAAAAATTGAAAGAAAATTTAGATGGACACTTGTATCTCCTAATTTATGTATCTTGGTCAGCTTCTCCACAAGCTTACCTAACTATTTATAAGCTTTATAATTATTAAAATATACATTTTTAAATGTTAGCCTAATTTAATCTTATAAAGTTTTATCACTGTTGAACTATTAAAAGCACACAATATCTGGTAAAATCTCATAGGTTTCCCCTAATTTTATTTTCTTTCAGGTGCTGTGTAGAGATAGAAAGAATTTATCAGGCAGAATTACTGCTGATTAGGATGAGTGTTCTTAATTCTTTAATGTTTTTACATTGACAAGGCTACTGGAGTATATCTGGCCTAATAAGCATATACTACTCTAAAGTATAAAAATATTGCCATGGTAAAACATGTGACTTTATGGTATTGAGTCTGGAAAGATAAAGAAAAGATTATTATTTATAACTTATATTTAGGAAAAATGTCAGAGTATAAAATGGAAAATAAGAGTTCAAACTGAATGTAGTGTAGGAATAAATGCTTGGCTAAAAATTGCATTTATGTTTTGGTGGGTGTTAAAATGTCTTGTTTGGTTTATAGTTTTGTGATCATGTGCACAAATTCTGATAACTAGTAACTTTCTCAAACTTAATGTCTGAAAGCCTCATAAAACCAACTTAACAGATTTACCTTTTTTAAGCAATTCATGAAATTTTAATAAGGTCTTCCTGTGCCAAGGGTCTGTTATTATTGTCTAAGTAAAGGCTCACAAAGCTAAATAAATTCTCTTCCACATCTTTGATGCTTTCCAGATTATGCTTTAAAGAAGTCATCTCTAATAGTCATATCCTAATAGTAAGGATAGCCATGAGTTACTGCTCCTGAAGGTAGAATTGTTTGCAGGGTATAATTACTTCTGAGTACATTTCTATATTTGCCCAGTTGCCTTTAGGTTAATCTATACTTTTCTGTCCATTCCAGAGTTCATCTGCTCTTGTAAATTCTGTATTGTGGCTTAGTATTAATATTGTTCAATTCTAATATGAGAGATGGGTTTGACATTGGCAGTGTGTTGCTATTGTTAATATCTAAGCTGTTCTATTGACTCATGAAAAATACTATTCATGATTCCTTTTTTTAATCATTTTTAAAAGTTATTTAGGGGAGCAGATGTAGCTCAAGTGATGGACTGCCTGCTTCCCACAAGGTCCTACGTTTGATTCCCAGTACCTCCTAAAAACAAACAAACAAAAAAAAAACAAAAAAAACAATACCCTCACTGGGGAGTGGATGTAGCTCAGTGATTGAGCGCCTGTTTCCCACGTATGAGGTCCTGGGTTCAAGCCCCGGTACCTCCTAAAAAAAATTATTTGGAAAAAAAATTTAAATTAGCATTATTCTCTCATTTTTCCTCCCTTTTAACTTTCTCATTTCAGTAAAAGGAAGCCCAGGGCCAATTTTTTGCTTTTCAAACATCTAGTATTTGGTCCTATAGACAGAAATTGAGTGGGTTCAGGTACTGAAGTGTGGTTTTAGTAACACTGTGGGCCAGTAGTTAGAAACCCCAATTGGAGCTATGGATGTATATCTGAGGAATACCTCTACTTCAGCTGCTGCCATGTAAGTCAGAATGAAAAATATGTCACTTTACAGAATTTGTTAGTACAGTCATGGCAAAAAGGCATGTCAGTAAGAACTGGTGTCAGAAGATGAGCTCCAAAGGAGGACAGTGTTGTAGAAAGAATTCTGGCTAGTCTTAGAGTCAGATAGCCTGTATTTACATTTAGGGATTAAACACCTAAATAAGTAAATGTAACCATCAGCAAGTTGCGTAATTTGTCCAAGTTTCAATTTTCCTGTCTAGTACCCTAGAGTGTGATAGGGAGGATCAAGTTAGTGCATTATCTATAGCTTTGTGAAAAATCACCTCAAAACTTAAGTGTCTGAAAACAATAATAATCCCTTCATATCTTTCATGATTTCTCTGGGTCAGGAATTCAGGAGGAGCTTGGCTGGGCAGTTGAAGCTCACTGTCTCCTGAGGTTGTAATCAGATGCCACTTGGGGCTAGATGACCCACCTCCAAGGTGTTCATTCACATGGTTGGCAAGTTGGTGCTGGCTGTTGGCAGAAAGCCCCAGTTCCTCTCCACATATGCCTCTCCACAAGGTTGAGTGAATTCATGACATGGTGGCTGGCTTCCCCCAGAGTAAATGATCCAACGCACAACGCAGAAGTGGTAATACCTTTTATGACCTAGCCTCAGAAATCAGTCACTTCCATGGTATTCTGTTAGTTACACAGAACAGCCTGTTTTATTGTGGGAAAAGACTATACAAGTGCATTAATACCAGAAGGCAAGGATTGTTGGGTCCATCTTGGAAACTGGCCACTACAGATGTGTGAGAGTGCTTTTGTAAAATGTGGAGGTGGCCTGTAGCCCAATTGGTAGGGTGCCAGTTTACCACATAGGAGGCCCCGGGTTCAGTTCCCGGGGCCTCCTCGAGTGTGCAGACCACCTTGAGAAGGCAAGCCGCCACGGGCAGGGCAAGCCCCCGCGAGCAGGCAGGCCACCGCGTGGTGAGCTGACTCGGCAGGTCGCCGCAGCGGGGGGAGACAAGCAGACACTGAAGAACGCAAAGATGAACACAGTGAGAACAAGCAGAAAGGGGGGGGGGAATGTAATAAATAAAATAAAATAAAATGTAAAATGCTATACAAATGCTGAGTAGTATTTTATATATGTAATGATCTCTTTGCCCCCAAATAGCATCTAAATACTTGTCATCCTATCTAAAATATCCGAAAATAGGAATTTACTTGTCAACAGCATGTTATAGTACAGTGATCAATTCACATGCACTGCCTATTTGGGAACCTCAAGCCTCACAGGTGTACCATTAAATTGTTCACCACGTTGCTTATTTCTGTTGTTAGTGAGGTTAGATTACTATTACCGTGATGTCAGTAAAAACTTAGACCTAAGTCATGTGACACTATGCATCACTAGGAATACCATAATTAAAAGTTACAGTAGTGTTAAAGATGGTGTGTTTTCTGTACTGTATGCGAATTTTGCCTGTGCACCTATCACAGCTCAAGAAAGATCCAAGTAGTGACAAAGGGCTGAAGGTGACCAATAATAATGGCTAACATAAACTGAGCTTAGCTGTCACACAATATTCTTAGGATTTTACAAGTGTGAGTTCGTTTAAGCTTTGCATCAACCCTATTATAGAAAAGGAGACTACACACAGGAGATTTAAGTAATGTCATACTTGCAGTGATTTAATACTAGTGGTGCCAGTATTCAAATGCAGGTTGCAGAGCAAGAAATCAACCTTTACACTACACTATCTTGACTATGATTAGCTTTGAGGACTCAGGATCCAGGCTCCCCCTCAGTCCTCAGCATAGCCACCTGCATGACCTAGGTTAACAACCCCCCCTGAGGGGAAAGGAGGTATAGATGGTATCAAAGCATAATCTCAGACTGGTAAAACTTCATTCCTGCAATAACCAGACCCCCATATGTACCATCACGGGACCCTAGCAGAAACTCTGTTCTCATACCCTATGGAATGTCTTTGTCTGAAACTCCTCATTTTCCCATCTCTGCAGAGTGCTAATTTCATTCTATGGACCACTGCCACTGGAGACTCTGTTTCTAAGTCCAAATAAGGCTTATGTCTGACTCAGTGCCAGGTGCGTTCTTTGGTCTTGTGGCTGCCCCAATGTGTGCTCCTCAGGAGTTGGGTTGGAACATGAGCCTTGGTAATTCTGCTGTGTTCATCAAAGTATATCTGAAAATTGGATTCTCAATTCTTAGAAACAACCAATGCAAAGAAGGAGAAAACATCATTTCCATCTTCCAGCTGTGCAAGCTCAAAACTTTGAAATTATCCCTTTTTTCTCCACAATCCATATTGATTGTCAGCAAATCCTATTGGCTAGAAGCCAACCTGGTATTCTAGTAAAGCCTTCTGGATTATTTAATAATCCTTTAACAGGCCTCCTTGCTTCTCTCCTTGCCTCTCCAAGTCTACAATGTAGTCTCTGACAAAAGCCAATGAACCTTTCAAAAACAAGTCAAATTGTATCACTTCTCTGCACAAAAGCCACCAATGGCTTTTCAGGGATGTTTTCCCTGGATTACCCTATTAAAAATGTCAACCCCTTCCCCCATCCCCATTCCCTATTTTTATCATCTCCATAGCACTTATGAGTATATGTGTCATAACATTTTACATATTTGTCATCTGCTTTTCTCACTGGAAGGCAGGGATTTTTGTCTGTCTTATTCCCTCCTGGTTCTTCAAATTTATGTCAGTGCCTGGCACAAAGAAAACAATATATAGTCATTGAGTGAGTGGATTAATATGAATTTATTTTGATTAGAATGAAAATTTATGAGAATCACGAGGTTGGGTGTTGATCACAACTAACCCTTATTGACCACTTACTATATTTAAACTTCTTGGGTGTCTTGCTTAATTCTCACAACCCTATGATGTAGCCTATTATTTCCATTTTACTGCGCAGACACTTGACGACCAGAAAGAGCCTATTCCACAGCGTACGTTTAAATTGCGCTGGATTTTGTTTCCCTAGGTGTGCTTCTTTATAAAGGGACTCTGAACTAAGAATGCCTCTTCACCAGCCCTTAAGAATTTGGGACTAAGTAACCTGAGATCTCGGGGCCTGGCGTCCATAGCAACAGTGGCGTTAAGACGCGGCTTGGGCAAGAACCAGAAAGCGAAATCAGGGACAAGGTCAAGCCTTCCACACTCACACACCGACCAAATACCAAGCTCAGAATACCAGTCAGAACGCTGACCAGTCACCAGTAGTGAAGAAAAGACCCAAGTTGCGATCGGAACAAGACAACGCAAACAGCGGACACTGAAAACACCTCGCTTTCCTGACCAGAAAGAGACCTGGACACAGAGCTAAAAGCCACGCGGACCAGTCATCAAGCCCAGCCTCGTACAGTTTCCGGAGGAGGGATCCGCCGGGACCCCGCCCATCACGGAAGTGGGGGCGGGGCCAATAAAGTGACGCAGCCCTGGAACGGAAGTGACTGTTGGAGACCTGAGGTAGCTTTAAATTCTTTCTTTGCTCGATCCTTTCGGCTGGAGTGGGACTTCGCGCGCCGGATGGCTTTGGACGTGAAGTCGCGAGCAAAGCGTTATGAGAAACTGGACTTCCTCGGGGAGGGACAGGTAAGGCTCTTGGGCCGAGATTGGGAGGGCCCACAGTGAAGAGCATCGCGCCACCTCACACCCTCTCAGGTTTTCGCGTGGGGGCCAGAGAACTGACCTGGCGGCTAGTTGTTCTTGGGGAGCCCCCCACCCCCACGCATCTGCTACCCCTCTTTACAGCTGGAGTGAGCCCCTGAGCGGCCCTCTGGGTAATGAAGAATAGTCCGGAGCGGAACGTGGAATGTCCGACCACATTTCAAGCCGCCGCGAGCCCACGCCCAAAACCTGGGTTCTTTGCATCCCAAAATGTTAAAAAAAAAAAAGTAAAAAGAGAAACACGAAGAACTCGCACAAACTCATGTTATTCCTATTTCCCTATCTAGTTTGCCACGGTTTACAAGGCCAAAGACAAAAACACCAACCAAATTGTCGCCATTAAAAAAGTGAGTTACAGTTTATGTTGTTTTCCCTCAAGTTTCTATGAAGATGTCTGTATTATGAACTGATGAGTGACCGTTTTAATACTCTTGACTGTGCCCTGCTAGTGAGGAATTATTTATTTCACTTTTAGAAACAGAATTAGTATCTTGTGTTCCAGGATGAACTCTGGTGGAACCAGGTTTTGTTCCATTAAATGAAACTGAAGTGAAAAGGACTCTATACGTTATGTTTGCTGTGTAAACTCGGACTTTGGCTAAGGGGAGCAGGTCCTCAGAACCATTTGATACCATGATCTTTGCAGGTTCGGTGTCATCTTCACCGGCATCCACTCAGTGTCATATCTCTCTGTATTTTCTGTGTACAGACTTACCATGAAAGCCTTTCACCAGCATTAACAACACTGATATGCGTTATATTTAAATTATTTAGGTAGGTTTTTTTTTTTCACCTAAATTCATTCAAGAAAGTTTGTCATAATCTGCTAACCGTTTATGTGCCAGGCGCTTTCATGTACATTTTTTCATTTAACCCTCAAAATAGCCTTGTGAAGTAAAGTAGGTATCCCTATTTTTACACTCGAGGTGCTTGAAGCCAGAGAGGTTAGGTGATTTGTTAAGGTTACACAGCTAATAATTGCTAAAGCTAGGACCTAAATCTAGGTGCCTTGATGCCAAGTCCATTGCTCTTTCCCATACTACTGAAATCTATAACCCTTTCAAAGAGAGCCTTTTTCTCTCAAGTCTTAGCACCTCTTGTTTGGGGTAGGTAACCTCCCTGTTCCTATTCCTCTTTCTATTACTACTTTGAATCTATTTCTGTTAAAAACAAAAAACAAAAAAAAAACCTCCTTTGAAGCATACTGTCTTCAGACTTACACTCACTCCCTCTTGTTTATGTTTTCTACCAGTCTTCCTGATAACCCTCCCTCATTCACTTAATGACTGGCTTCTCTCTTCTCCATAATTATTGTGCCATCATAATCTCCTTTACTTTTCCTGACTTCTCTCATGTCCTTGTTTTCCTTATTATCCAGCTTGTATTCTGTTGTCCAGCACTATAGCCACTCCCTTACAAAATACCTTCACTTTTTCAACCCTTTCTAACTTTTTTTTTTTCAGTTCTACCCCTGGTTCACTGTATTCTAGCCACAATGACCTTTCTATCTTTTGGACACATTAAATTCATTCCAGTCCCAGGATTATTGCCTCTGTTGGTATATTTTTCATTTAGAACTTTGCATGTCTGATACTTTATCATTTAGTCTCACTCAAATGTCTCCTACATAGTGGCCCTCTCTGTACATACTAGCTAAAAGGCACACCTCCCTCTTTCACTGTCCCTCTTTGCTATAGTTTCCTGTGTCATCTTCATTAGCATTTATCAAAATTTGAAATCCTCTTATCTATGAATTTGTCTGTTTCCTTCTTGCAATATACCTGGTATTGTGGCTGGCATGTATGTATGCACTTGTTACCTGACTGACTGGTATAACCTCTTCTTACTGTTGGCATATTGAGTTCTGTAGTTGTCTGAAAGCCCTTTGTTTTTTTGTTCGTTTGTTTGTTTTTAAACATAAATTAGGACTTGGAGTCCATCCTGTTTCTCTCTGTAATAGACTTTCCCCTCTTGAATGTGATTCACAGCAGAATCTTCTTTTACATTTAATATTTATTTTATTTCAAGTAACATCTTCATAGTTTTAGATTTTTTTATTTATTTATTTTTATTTATTATACATCCCCCCCTTTTTGCTTGTTCTTGCTGTGTTCATTTTTTTCTGCGTTCCTATGTGTCTGCTTGTCTCCCCCCGCTGGGGCGACCTGCCGAGTCAGTTCACCGGCGCAGCGGCTCCCTTGCTGGTGGGGGCTCGCCCTTGCTGGCGGGGGCTTGCCTTTACCCACAGGGGCTTGCCTTTTTGCCCACCTGCGGGGGCTTACCTTTGCCCGTGGCAGCGTGCCCCGCCGGCGTTGGCTTGCTTTCTCAAGGTGGTCTTCCCTTTCCAGGAGGCCCGGGGACCGAACCCAGGGCCTCCCATGTGGTAAATGGGCGCTATACAGCCGGCCCCTTCATAGTTTTAAAAGACAAGTAATAGGCCAATGCTTTTAACTTGTCTGACTCCTCTCTATTTTTCACTCCTCAGGGCAAACACTTTGAAGTTTTAACTGTTTCTTCTGGTATTTACCTCCATTTATTTAAATAATATGCATATATCATTAAAATTTTTTTCTCCCAGTTTTAGACATTATCTGTTCTTCTTTCTGTGAACATTGAAGATTTAGTGTTTTGCGGACTTTCCCTTCCCTACAGCTATATATTTTTACTTCACCCATCCCCAAAGGTAGTTTCTCACAATTTTGGGACTAACAATACAAAAATGCATAATTTGGAAGTCAAAGTCCCTCTTTTCCAAATCCAAAACTTAAGGTAACCTTTTATCAATTTGGGGTATAGTCTTCCAGACATTTTTGTCATTCATGTGCTAGCATATGTGTTTAATTAATTTTACAAAAAGGGAATCATTAAATAACCTATTCTGTACTCTTCTACCTATTGTATTGCTTTAAAATATCATATTGATCTACCTCATCTTTTTTAAAAAAGATCACATTGAATTTCTGTTTCCTAATTAACAAATTCCCTATTGATGGCCTTTAGAATCATTTTTTTTTCTTTCAGTACTTGTAAATATATGTATTTCAACTGTATGGTATTGCATACTTTTAAACTTTATATATACATTTGAATTGTTGCCTTGTAGGGGTATACACAACTACTTCACAGACAGTGTCAAATTGCTCTCCAAAGTGGCTGGACCAGTTTACTCTCACCACATTCCTGCTATCATTTGTACTGTCAGACATTAAAACATTTGTTGATTAGATGAATCAAAAATTGTATATGGTTATTCTTTCAATTGACATTTCCCTCATGATCTTTTCTTAGATTTATTGGCTTTTTAGATTTCCCCCTGCCTGTTTTTCTGGTTGGGTTGCTTATGTTATTTTCTTCCTGTTGGGATTCTTTATATACTCGGGATATTGATCATTTGTCAGAAATATGCATTCAGATATCTTTTCCCAGTCTTTTACTGGGCTTTTAGTTTATTCATGGTCTTTTTTTTTTTTTTTTAAAGATTTATTTTT
>PVKH010030390.1:0-12496 GCA_004027955.1 Chaetophractus vellerosus
AAAAAAAATGCAAAAGGATCACATTGTTTCCAAGTAACTAAACAATATTCCCAGATAAGACTCAAGAAAATTTATAGGAATAAAATATATATGTATATTAACCACCTTCAAGGTAAAATCCACACAGTCTGGCATGCATACAAAAATCACCACCATGCAAAGAAGCAGAAAATATGACCTATAATGAGGAGAAAAAGCAAGCAATCAAAAATGATTCAGAAATGACCTGGATGATAGAAATAATATATAAGAATATGAAAAGAATTATTATATCTGTATTCCATATGCTCAAGAAGTGAGAGGAAAGATTAAACATGTTAAGTAGAGAAATGGAAGATATAAAAAAATAAATAAGACCCAAATCTAAAATCTATAGATGAAAACTATAATGTCTGGGATTAAAAAATACACTGAATAAGATTAACAGCAGATTAGGCATTGCAAAAGAAAATATTGAGGAGCAGATGCAGCTCAAGTGGTTAAGTACCTGCTTCCCATGTGTGAGGTCCTGGGTTCAATCCCCAGTATCTCCTTAAAACAAAACAAACTAACAAACAAATGGAAAAACCAACTCTCATTGGGGAGCAGATCTAGCTCAGTGGTTCAGCACCTGATTTACATGTATGAGGTCCTGGGTTCAATCCCTGGTATCTCCTCAGAAAAAAAAAGAAAGAAAAGAAAAAAATATATAGTGGATGGGAAGACATTACAAGAAACTATCCAAATTGAAATACAAAGAGTAAAAATACTAAAATAAAAAAAGAACAGAAAAATGCTGAGCTATGGGATAACTTCAAGAAGCCCAGTAATGTATGTGTAATTAGAACCCCTTCATGGGAGGGGTTGGAGGATGTATTAGTCAGAGTTCTCTAGGGAAACAGAATCAACAGGAGATATCTGTAAATAGTATGAGATTTACAGTCTCTCACATGACCATGGGAGTACACAAGTTCAGGTTCCGCAGGCAGGCTACAAATCAGGGGCTCTGGTGAAAGTCCAATGAAGGTCCTTGATGAGTTTCTGGGAGATGTTGGCTGTCCAAAGACAAGCTGGGAAATTCTCTCTGAATGCTGAAATCACTTCCCCTTTTAAGGCATTCAACTGATTGGATAAAGCATCACTCATTGCTGACAGCAATCTCCTTAGTTGATGCAAATGTAATCAGCCATCTATGCAGTAAACTCACTGATGACTAAAGCCCATAAATGTCCTTGTATTACAATTAGCCCAGTGCTTGCTTGACCAAACAACAGGACACAATTACCTGGCCAAGTTGACACATTTAGCCTAACTATCACCAGGGTGGAGGAGTGCAGAAAAAAAAAATTGAAGAAATAATGGTTGAAATTTTTCCAAATTTTCTGAAAATTATGAATGCTTAGATCTAAGAAGTTCAGTGAACCCAAAACTCAAGAAAGGTGATGAAAACTACTTCATGGCATATTATAATCAAATTGCTTAAGACCAATGAAAAAGAGAAAATCTTAACATCAATCAGAGAAAAAAAAGGCACATTACTTACAAAGGAAGAATGATAAGAATGAGAGTAGGCTTCTTGTTGGAAGTAATGTAACTCAAAAGACATTAGATTAACATCTTTAAAATAATGAAAGAAAAAAATTGTCAATCCAGAATTATTATGCCCAGCAAAAATATCATGTTGACAAATGAAAATAAAGACATTTTCATATATACAGAAGCTGAAATAGGAGGACTTCTAGGAAGGTGGTGGATTAGAAAGACACGGGACTCTCTTCTCTCCCAGAAAAATGGCTGGAGAACAGGCAGAAATGGCCTGAAAAAAAATCTTCTAGGGTTTAGTACACAGGGGAAGGCTGGACACTGCCCAGAAGAGAGAGGGACAAAAGAATCACAACAGCAAAACTATGAGTTAAAAGCTGCAGCTGCTACTGCCAGCATCCTCCCCCACACTGTAGACATTTTTTTTTAAATTCTCAGGCCTCAGGGCCAGTGGCTACAGACAAAGGGCACCCCAGGGATCTACCTACAGAGGAAAGGGGAGAGAGAGAGACAGAGTCTAAGGTTGACTCAGTTTTTGACCTACAAATTTGTTCTGCTGTGTCCCAGGAGCCCTTCCAGGCTGGGTGAAGCCATGCCATTGTTTACCTTGGGAGTCAGCTGGGGACTAAAGAGATCTGACCACCTCAATCTCCCTCTCTACTGACTGAGACTGGTTGTTGAGGACCCAGAGGGGAGTGGAATTGTTTCCTATCCTGGTAAAGGAAGGGGCCTGCCAGCTAAGGTTGGACAACTACCTCTGAGAAACTTTGAAATATGAGGCTCTTAGACTTCAGGCAGGAACCTCTATCACAATAATCCAGTCCATGTTGCAGCAAACACACTCTGACTAAGCATTGAACTGAGAGGGCTGCCAAATAGTGCCATCTGCTGGCAGACCAAGGAAGTGCACATGAGGAAAGTAAAAGTATATGAGAGACTTTTTCCAGCATTTACAGCCTTCCTCCCCAAGGCCCTAGGAAGCAGGTCTGCAGCCCATTACTGGGTCCAGATCCCTGTTTGGAGTAACTAAGGGACAATGCTAAAGACCAGAATGGTTGAACCAAGAATCAAAGAACAGCAATAACACACAGCTTCCTGCCACTAAAACTCTATGAAAGAGGTAGAAATTGAGCATCTGTGTAAACCCATTATACTAATCAAATGTGTACACATCACGAAAAAATCACAAGCCATACTAAGAAAATGGAAAAAATGGCCCAAGGAAAGGAATATATTAAAGACCCAGAAGAGATGCAGGATTTGAGACAACTAATCAAGATGCACACAAATTTCCAAAATCAAATTAATAAGTTGGGAGGCAGTGTGGCTAAAGAGATAAAGGACACCAAGAAGGACATTGAGCGAACATAAAGAAAATTTGAAAACCTGAGCAGAAAACTAACAGAGCTCATGGGAATGAAAGCCGTGATAGGTGAGGTCAAAAACACATTAGAGGGATAAAACAGCAGACTCGAAATGATCATAAACAAATGAAGCTGGAAATCAATAATGGATGGAAAAAGGGGAAATTCATAAATATATGGAGATTAAACAACACACTTAAATAATCAGTGGGTCAAGGAAGAAATAGCAAGAGAATTCAGTGATTATCTTGAGACAAATGAAAATGAGAACACAACATATCAAAACCTCTGGGAGGGAAGTGGATGTGGTTCAAGTGTTTGGGCTCCCATCTACCATGTAGGAGGTCCAGGGTTTGATTCCTGGGGCCTCCTGGTTAAAAACAAGCTTGCCCAAGCAGGAGTGCTGGCCCACGCAGAGAGCTGACGCAGCAAGGTGATGCAACAAAAAGAGGCACAGAAGAGAGATAATAGGAGATGCAACAGATCAGGGAGCTGAGGTGGTGCAAGAGATTGAGCGCCTCTCTCCACTCCAGAATGTCCCAGGATCAGTTCCCAGTGCCACCTAAAGAGAAGACAAGCAGACACAAAACACACAGCAAATGGACACAGAGCAGACAGCACAAAACAACCTATGGGACACCACAAAGGCAGTTGAAAGAGGAAAATTTATAGCCCTCAATGCTTACATTAAAAAAGGAGAAAGAGCTAAAATTGAAGATCTAACTGCACACCTAGAGGAACTATAAAAAGAAAAGCAGACAAATCCCAAACCAAGCTAAAGGAGAGAAACAGTAAAGATCAGAGGAGAAATAAATGAAATTGAGAACAAAAAATCAATAGAGAGAATCAACAAAACCAAAAGTTGGTTCTTTGAGAAGATCAACAAAATCAGCAAACCCTTAGCTAAACTGACAAAGAAAAAAGAGAGAAGATGCAAATAAATAAAATCAGAAATGAAAGGGGGGACATTACCACTGACCCTGCAGAAATAAGAGAGATCACAAGGAGATACTATGAACAACTGTATGCCAAAAAAACTACACAATTTAATGGAATAAATATAATCCTTAGCAACATTTATACTAATAAAATATGTAAATCCTGTCTACAGGATTTTGACTTTTATTCCTTCATGATTTCTCTTCCAGGCAACACACTAGACACTGATTATGATTTGTTAATAGATGCTTTAGAGAGAGCATAGAAGGCTTATTTTAATTACAGAACAGGATTAAGTGTAATAATGTGGACAATGCCACAGTACAGTTACAGCTGAGAGATGGTGGGTGATGTATAGAGGGGAGGGAAGGTAGAAGGGAAAATATGGGGTCCTAATAGTGTCACTTTATATAAATGAGAGTCTGCTCTGATTAACTTGAAGGAACAAGAAATGAAAGTAAAATACATATTGTTTGAAGTTACAATAAATGAAATGGGAAGAAGAAAAAGAAGGGAATGCAGAATTTGGTGAGTTAAATCTTAATGCAAAGCTAGAATTCTAAAGCTACTGTCTTGATAAAGTTTATTAACAAGCAAAAGAAAGATAAACATGTTATTTAGAAGTACAAGAATAGCACAGAAAAATGAAAGACAAATGGAAAAATCAAAATAATTAATAACAAAAGATGGTATCTGGGGTATGGGACTGGGTTCAGATTGTTTCTTTTCATTATGTATGTTTTAATTTTACTTTTTACTCTATGTATTATTTGACAAATGTATACAAATAAATATATATATTTATATTTATACATGTTGTTTTAATTTTCCAGCTGCTAAAACACATACCATGCAACGGATTGGCTTAACAACAGGAATTTATTTGCTCATTGTTTCAAAGGCTAGAAGGCTTGCTTCCTCCCAGGATCAGTATCTCTAGCTGTCCAGCAATCTTTGAGGTTCCTTGGCTTTTCCATTACATGGCAATGTACGTGACAGCATCTTCTCCTTTCTCTTGCAGGTTCTGTTGACTTCAGCTTCATGCCTCTTCTGTGGCTCATTCTTTCTGTGTCCAATTTCCTTCACTTATAAGGACTTCAGTCATATTTGGATTAAAGCCTGCCCTTAACTAATAACTAACAACATCTTCAAAAGTCTTTTTTACAAATGGGTTCACACCCACAGGACCAGGTGTTGGGACCTGAACATGACTTTTGTGAAAGACGTAGTTCAATCCTAACATATGTGTATATATACATATAAAAGAATATTTAGTTAATAATCATTTGTATGTGTACGCATAAGTGTATACACACATATGCATACATAAAAAGTAGATGGAGTCTAGTGAGACATAATACTGGAAAGAAGCCAGGTCATTGATGACCAGAATACCATACCAAGAAGTATAGCCTATACTCTGAAAGTAACCATTTTTGACTAAGAAGGAGAAAGATACAAATTCACTATTATATCTTCAGCACATGGCACAGGGCTAGCCTACATGGTGGGTGCTCAATAACTATTGGGAGAATATTAAAATTAATTATTGAACTAATAATCTGATGTGCTTTAAGAGCTTCCTACAATAGCTCCATAAATCTTCTGTGCCTCAGTGTTCCCTTCTCAGCACACTTCTCCTTTGTCTCTACATACCTTGTCTAAGTGATCATAACCATGCCATGGCTTTAATCAACACCCAGTGATGACTCTCAAATCTACATTACTAACCTTGGCTACTTTCCTGAGCTCCAGAGCTGTATTTCAAACTGACTCCAAAGTCATTCTATAGAAACATACAATTCACCTTGTTCAAAAGTTCCTTGCAAAAGAGCAACTTCCTCTTATCTCTAGGAAAGATATTATCAAGTCACAAAAAGGAGAACTCTGGCAGTCACACTAGAATCTCTTTCTCCTTCAACATCCTTGATTAAGTATTGTCAAAAGCTGCCAATTCTACTTTCTTAATATCTCATAAGTCAGTTCCAATTTCACCCCCAATGAAACTGCCTTAATTCAGTTCATTGTATCCCAACCAAACAATTTTAATAACGTTCTAATGGATTAGTCAGCTTCCAATATAAACTCATTCAATCCATCCTTCCCATTGCCACAAGAACAGTCTTTCAAAAATGGATATGCCACTCCCTGATTTAGATACTTTGACAGTTTCCCTTTTCTCACAGGGTGAAGTCCAAACTTCTAAACATGGACACAAGAACCTCTAAGATTTAACCCAGGCTACCAGTATTGTCGCAGTCTTTTTCCTCCCCATATATAATCCATACACAAGCCATACCTGAGAATCAATATAGATTAATGAAGAGGGCACAGGCCTTGAAAAGAAAAGGAACTGATTCATATCTTATCTCAACACTTAAGGGCTATTTGCATTTTGGACAAGTTAACCTCTCTGAGGTTCAGTTTCCTTAGCTATAAAATAATTGCATTGATGCGACAGTCAGCAGAGATAATGTATGTAAAGTACTTTAGTTAGTGTCTCTCAGATTGTAGGCAAAATCTTATGATCTCCCTCCTTAAAATCTGCATCCCAGTGTCCTGCCTTCTCATACCTCTAAGCTTTTGCACAGATTTCCACAGTTTGTAATGTCAACAACAGAGTATTACCTTATATACCCAAGTACCTGGCATGATGCCAGGTTGAAGTTCAATAAATATTTGTTGAATGAATGAATCAAAGTTAAAAACTTTGTTCCCTTAAGAAGGTTTAGGTGATTTTTTATGAGACATTATTTAGAAAAAGAAAAGTATTTCTAAGCCCACATATTTGTCATTAAAAGTAAAAATAGCTATATTGACTTCCCTGTAAAAATATTTTTAACTTAGAAAATCTATTTTATTAAATATAAAAATGTTAAGAAATTTAACACTTTTTTTAAAAAAACATGAAGGTGTTTCAATGTGGGAATATTTGAGTGGAAACAACATGGAAAGAACTTGATATCAGCACTTTTATGCATGTAGTATTTTATTATTTACACATTATCTTATTTTATTTCCAGAACAAGTCCATAAAATCTATATTTTTATTATTTCCACTCAAAAATGGGAAAAAGGAAGCACAGAGATTTCTTGATCTGCCCTCCACTGCAACATTACCTGAGGGCCCTCTGGAGCCAGGTAATGCACTGACATCTATAAACCCGCCCTCTTCACCCATCTCTCCCTAGGGGGTTGTAAGATCTCCTGGTTATCAGGGCAAGGTAGCACATGCAACCCAGATAGTGATTGCAATTCCAGAGCAAAATGAGAATACCTGCTTGTTTTTTATTTTGCCCATTGAATGAAACTTACTTGTGCTTTATTAAAACAAAAGTCATGGTTTTCACTTTGTCCTCAGATTCTGTTCCACCCAAAAGAGGCCCAGAGTTGGGACCAGGCCTGAATTTCTCCTGTTCTTGATGATTGATCCCTTCAGTAGTATGAATGGGGAAGAAAATCCTAGTTAAAATAAATTATACTAGTGGAGGACTAGATAAAGTTCTTGGGGAGAAATAGAGGAGGGAAGGGGCAGGAATCTAACCCTGAAGATGAGGTGCTCAGGCTTCAGAGGAAGGGCTAGGGCACTTCATACCCTTTCTCAACCTCTAATATCCCCACTGCAAACTCCTTGTTTTTTCTTAGTGCTTTCCGCAGCTCTACCCTATTCTAGGAACACTTCATCAGGAGCTCCACAAATGATAAATGCCTAAACTGGATCAAAGAACTAATAAACATCAGAAAAGATGCTCAACCTCCCTAATAACTTGGCAGATGAGATCTCTCCTAGGGGTTTGTAACAAATGAGGAATGTGATCAGAATCATTTCTAAGTGAGTGCACCTTAATTGAAAACAAAATTTTAATTTAGCACAAAGCCTTTAGTATATTCCAAGATATAAAGGATTCATACTTCAGATATTTTTAAATACCAAAACAGTGTTATAAAACACATACACACAGATGAACACACACACACATATAAACATATAGATATTAGTATTTCAGCCCTTGAAAATAGCACAACATAACAGAAAAACTAAAAACTGATATTTCAATAGAAAAACCCAGAGCATCACCAGGGCTACCATATTCTCTGAGAATATAGCCAAAGGTGCTCTGGAACCTCCTGGCAAAGCTTCAGGTCTATTCTAGCTCTTGTAAGAGGGCAGTCCCACCCCCAAGGAACAGAATCCCCTTCCCCAAAACTAGAGACCTGGGCCATTCCCTGCTGTCTAATGGTAGACTCTATTCAGTAGCTTGTTCCAGAGGCATTTTCCACCCTAAAGTCAGTGCTGTGAATGAGTTAAAAGACTGCTCAAACCATATATTGAAGTTAGGCTGGCTATAGGTGGTCCAATGGCTGTGGGCTGTTCACCACCATCTCAGAGGAAACTGAAATTCAAGTGAAATGCTAAGGTCATGCAGACTTTGAGACCCTGAAACAAAGAAGCTTTACCATCAGAGGTTCTTAACCAGGGGTCCACGGACAAAGATTTCAGGGGGTCCATGAGCTTGAATTGAAAAAAATCAACTTCATGAAGAGTTCATGAAGTCGAGAAATATGCAAAAGATAGAATTAATACCACCTGTTGACTCTGGGATAGAGAGGTAAAAAGGAGCAAGTAGTCTAGAGAGAAGCCAATATTTTTGGCTTGAGCAACTTTCTGGATGGTACTACTATAGATGATATAGGTTGAGAAACATAACTTTGGAGATGCATAAAGGAAACACAGGATTTAGTTTTGTAAAATTGTGACGTGTTTGTAGGAGGTATACATCAAAATATCTAGTAGGTAGATGTAATGGTTTCAGAGTTTTATTTAATTATGAATTCCAAAAATATAAATTGGATTATTCTTATAAACTAATCTGTTCATCTGGGCGTGATTAAGTTATGATAAGGGCATTAACTCAGGAGGGTGTTGGGCCCCACCCCTCGGTGAGTGTAGTGTCAAGTATAAAGGCTAGGCAGCAGATCTGAGTTGCGGAGATTTGGAGAAGCAGATTTGAGAAGCAGTTCTGATGTTGGAGTGAGCCGATCGCCAGATAGTCTATAGCTGGCCTTGTGGAGAGACACAACACAGAGAGCCTCATGGTCTACAGCTGAACTTGTGGAAGAAACAGAAGCTAAGCCCGGAGAGAAACGCAGCCCGGGCAGGAGAGGAACCCAAAGGCCTTAGCCCTTGCAGACGTCGGCAGCCATCTTGCTCCAACACGTGGACTTTGGTATGAGAAGAAACTCAAGCTTTGTGGCCTGGTAACTGTAAGCATCTACCCCAAATAAATATCCTTTATAAAGACCGACCAATTTTGGTATATTTTCAAAAGGCACGCCTGTGGCTGACCAAAACAGTAGATATAAATCTTTAAATTGGTGGAAAAATTGGATATATTGATATACACTGTTTTCAGTTGTATTAAAGTATAATTTACAAACCATAAATTCACTCACGGTTCAAAGTTATTAGTAAATCTAGGTGGAGGGGGAGTAAGAGAAATGAAGCTAAAGAAATAAACAGGACCAAACCTGACAAAGCTTTGTAGGCAATATTAAGAAACTTATACTCATTCTAGGAGGCCATTAAAGGGCCAACTGTCAGGTGAAGGAAAACTCCACACAGGATAATAAGGATTATTAAATATATGGAGGAGAAAGCTGTCAGGATTTTTGATGGTGCCACACAGTCTTTAATGTGGTTTTAATGGACTATAGTTCCTGTTTCTAAATCTGTGATTATACATGGCATAGTTTATTTTCCAATGAAAGTATTCAAATGACATCCCATATATCAATTATCTCTTGCTTGTTATTCTTTTAAAACTTAGTGGTATAAAAAAATAACAATTTATAATTGCTCATATACCAATAAGTCCCCTAAGCTTACTTTTCCTCTCATCTCCAGCTACTACTCTATATACTCTTAATTTTAATGTTGAAATATTTGAAATGCCCTTGGTCACCTAGTAAGTCAGCTAGGGACTAGCTGGCCTCACTCACATGTCTAGCAATTGGCTGGCTAGCAGCTGGGTCATGATAATGTGTATCTCATCATACATCAAGATAACACATGGTGGTGGCAGTGGACCAAGAGGACAAGCAGAAGCACTCAAGACCCCTTGAAGTTTATTTTTGGGGGAAAAAAATCACAATTTCATCACATTCTACTGTCCAAAAGAAAGTACAAGACATTCCCAGTTTCAAGAGGGGAGGAAATAGACCCCACCTTTTGATGTAAGGAGTACAAAGACACACTGCAAAAGGCATGGATACAGAGAGGACAAATGTGGCTATTTTATAATTAATTTACCAGTAATTATTAATGATCAATTATTAATGATAATTGTTGCAAAAAGCTGGTTAACACTGCCTTCATATCCATATTGAAAACTTCCTTCAGAGATGAAGTGTTGGGATAAACCCAGGACGAGGGTAATTGTAGATTGCAGCTTGAGAAAGGGAAAAATTTGTCAAGTCTCAGGAATCTGCTAAATAGATTTCCTCCTCTTTAGTAATAGGAAACTTTCTAGTACCACATGAGATTCTGTAATGATCTGTGAGGGAACTATCTTCAAAATTCCATATGCAAGAAGATTGAAAGTGTTTTTTTCTGACTGTGGCATAGAAGCAATTGGACTACAATCATATTAAAACTTGCAGACTTGCGTGGAATTGCTTAGAACTGCAAAACATATCAGGATATAATCGTCATAAATGGTGATATAGAGGGTACATGATTCCTGGAACATATCATAAGTAAGAAGTTAGAAGGCTTGATGAGGTACTGAATAGGCAAAGGCCAATTTCTGAAAGGGAAATTTGTCTTCCATTTATTCTCCCTCTGATATCCAGAATAAGTTGTCAACTTCAAACAATCTATTTGATATAAATGGACTAAAATATATGATCATTCCAAAGATCTGGAATTGGAAAGACAAGGAGTAATGATTTGGAATGCCATGAGCATTGAGTCCAATAATTACTAAGTAAATGGAACAGCTCTTCCTTTAACTTGCTGGGTGAAGTGTCCTTGAGAGTAACTTTCTACACTGCTCATGGTTGAAAATTTCATGCTGCTCCCTGTAGAGGCAGAGTTAGCCAGTGATGTTCCTCTAAATAGCATATTTGGCTTAGAATACCATAAGGTGCCATTTTGAATATCACTTTCATTTAGAAATAGAAAACAATTGAAATAAAATCAAATGCCTGAACTTGAAAAACAAACTACTCATCTTCTATCTTCAATGGAATAATTAGAAGTCATTTGCAAACAAATCACCATGCTAGGCAATATCAAAATGGGAAAATTACATGTATTTCATTTTAAATTAACTATATAAATATATACTCAAATATATCTTTATATACAGGAAGGTCATGGCAGGTTTTAGCCAAAAAGGTGGGGGAGGATGTCCATTTTAGTCAGTCTTATCCTCCAACAATGTGTGCAACAAGATGGGAAAAGCTATAGCTCAGTCCCACTTTCCTACTGATTTGCTGCCACTCACAAGGCTGTCAGAATATCACACTCAGTGCATCAATATTAATCATTCCATGGCTGTCTCGATTTACCTCTTGAGCTTCTCAGATGTTAATAGCATATACTTGTCCAGAATGGTAAAAAGAAAAGTTTTGAATAAAGTCTTAAATATATATCAGGATAGATATAGAGATGGCATTACAAGTTACATGTCAAAGAGAAAAGTGACCTAGAAATTAAATGAAAACGGAACTTGTAAACATTTTTTTTAAGTTTCTCCCAAACCACATACAGAACTACTGCATTTAAAGAGTAGACTTTTGTATTACAAATGCTACTTATATGAATTTGAGTAAGCATTTCCACGATACTTAAGAAATTCTTTGGCATCTGTGTGTCACAAGAACAGTTTTTCCAAACCAGGGAAAATATACTTTTGCAGACGTTAAAAATAATAGCTTGGTTTGTGAGCTTAGACTTTGCCAAGATGTAACTAGCCAAGGAAATTGTTTTTGTTTTTGTTTTCCTAGAAAATGAGATTTTTTGCTACTATCTATATTGGTTTGCTTGCCTAAATTTCCATTTAGGCATAGTGGGTAAGAGGTTTAAAGAACAATTTAACTTTAGTTCCTTTAAATAATGACTAGGAAAGAAATTCAACACTGACCACTTTCTCAATTCTACTGAGGGTTTATATGGTTCTAAAATTAATTTTAGATACAGAAATTGATTCCCCCCAAAATGGCTTTAAAAAGCCTTGGGGAGGAATAAAACCTTGGGTAGATAACTCACTTAAGCTGTCACTGAATTTCAGTTTCCGAGTATATAAAATAAAAATAATATTACCTTCTTACTTTAATTTTCTGACTGTTAAAACAAATACCGTGGATTGACTTACTCAAGGGGAATTTATTGGCTCGCAGTTTTGGAGGCTAGAAGGCTAGCTTCTTCCAGGTGTCCATATCTTCTAACCGACCAGCAATCTTTGGGGTTCCTTGGATATTCCTTCACATGGTAATGCCCATGACAGCATCCTCTCCTTTCCTTTTTGGGTTTGGTTGACTTCCAGTTTCTGTCTGCTCCCTGTGGCTTCTCTCTCTCTTCCTGAATTTCATTCTGCTCATAAACCTGTTTCAGTTGGGCCACATCTTAACTGATGTAACATCTTCAAGAGATCCTATTGGGGTTGGCT
>PVKH010030391.1:0-12500 GCA_004027955.1 Chaetophractus vellerosus
CTGCAGAGTGGTGGGGTTCAGGATCTGTGTTCAGGGATTGGTGGTGTTTCTGCACACAAGAGAGGAGCATTTGGAGGAGGAGGTCAAGAGGAGGGTTCCATTAGCAGTGGCAACTGGAAGCGTCAGGTATCTGGGAATGAGTCTGACTGGGGATGTAAGGGACTTATGAACAGAAAATTACAAAACATTGCTGAAAGAAATTAAAGAAGATCCAAATAAATACAAGGATATTCCATTATCGTGGATTGGAAGACTAAATATTTTTAAGATGTCAATACTACTGAAGGCAATTTATAAACTCAATGCTCTCCCAATCAAAATCCTGACAATCTTCTTTGCAGAAATGGATAAGCCAATCATTAAATTAATATGAAAAGACAAGGGGTCTCATATAGCTAAAGCAATCTTTGAAAAGAAGAGTGAAGTTGGAAGACTCACAATTCCCTACCTTAAAATTTATTATCAACCACAACAAAAAAATCATGGTCCAAGGAAAGACATATAGACCAATGGAATAGAATTGAGAGCTCTGAAATCACCTCTGATATTTGTGTTCAACTGACTTTGTGTGTGTGTGTGTGTGTGTGGTAGGCATGCAACCACTGAGCTATATCCACTTACCACCAAGTGTTTTTTGACAAGGTGGCAAAGACTACTCAGTTGAGAGAGAATAATCTCTTCAACAAATGGTACTGGGAAAACTAGATCTTTGTTTGCATAAAAAGGATCAAGGACCCCTACCTCACACCATATACAAACATCAACTCAAGATTGATCAAAGACTTAAATGTATGAGCTAGAACTATTAAACTATTAAACTCCTAGAAGAAAATGTAGGAAAGTATCCTCAGGACCTTATGTTAAGCAATGGTTTCTTAGAGTTACACTCAAAACACAAGCAACAAAAGAAACAGGTAGATAAATTGGATCTCATTTAAAAAAAAACAAACACTTTTACTCCTCAAAGGACTTTATTATACTATGAAAGTAAAAAGACAATCTATACAATGGGAGATAATATTTGGAAAGTACATATCCAATAAAGGATTTAATATCCAGTATACATAAAGAAAATCTTCAACTTATCAACAAAAAGAAAACAACCCAATTAAAAAATGGAGAAAAGACTTGAATAGACATCTCATCAAAGAAGATGTACACATGGCGACAAAGCATATGAAAAGATGCACAGCATCATTTGCCATCAGGGAAATGCAAACCAAAACCACCATGAGATACCGTTTTCACACCCATTAGAATGGTTGCTATTAAAAAAAAAAAAAAACAACCAAAAATAACAAATGTTGGAGAGGATATGGAAAAATAGGAACACTCATTCATTGCTGGTGGCAATAAAAACGGTGCAGCCACTGTGGAAGACAGTTTGGCAAGTCCTCATAAAGCTAAATATAGAACTCCCATATGACCTGGCAATCCCACTACTAGGTGTATACCCAGTAGAATGGAAAACAGAAATGTGAACAGATAGATGCACACCCATGTTCACAGCAGCATTGCTCACAATTTTTTGCCAAAAGATGAAGCAACCCAAGTGTCCATAAACTGATGAATAGATAAATAAAATGTGGAATATACATACAATAGAATATAATTCAGTTATGAAAAAGAATGAAGTCCTGATGCATGTGACAACATGGATGAACCTTGAAGACATCATGTTGAATGGAATAAGCCAGCAACAAAAGGAAAAATATTGTATGATCTCACTGATTTGCGACAATTATCATAAGCAAACTCAAGGAGTCAGAAATTAGAATATAGGTTACCAGAGAATGGGGTGGGAGTAGGAAATGGGAAACTAAGGTTTAAAATGTACAGGGTTCCTATTTGGAATGATGTAAATGGTTTGGTAATGGATGGTTGTTGTGGTAGCACAACATTGTGAATGCATTTAGCACTGAAATGTATATCAATATGATTAAAAGGGGAAATGTTAGATTGTGTATATGGTAACAGAATAATATTTTTAAAATACATGGAGCTACACTTAATTTAAACCATGGACTTAAACTAATAGTACAAATTTTAAAATATGCTATCATCAATTGTAACACATGTTCCACACCAATGCAAGCTTTTGGTGGTAGAGTGGAATATGGGAATCCTATATTTTATGTATGATTGTTCTGTAAACACACAAATTCTTAGTAAAGAAAAACAAAGTTAATGTCTACTCCTGAAAATGAAGACCATACTTGAGGACAAAAAAAGAAAAAAGAGAGAGTGGCAATGTACAGTTCTGAATACCCCGTTGCCTCTCAAATGTCTCTCCTATTCACAGGAGGAGGTTTTCTGGGCAGTGGAGTTATAGAGTTTAATTTTTAAAACTTGTGGCTTTGACCTAATGAAATTAGAAAAAGTCACGCTGGAAAGAATTTAGGCTACTTTCTGTCACGTGATTTCTTCTTTTTTTAAGAATAAGTTTTGCAAAATGACAGAAAGAAACATTACTACTGCATGCCTAAGAGAGTGTGTTTGTTAGTAGCTAGGCTGCTAACAAAGGGTTGGAGGGCCTAAGACTGACTGGGGAATATCAGTTGATAGATGAGAGAGAGGAGCGCAGGATTAACGGGCAGACATGAGAAAAGGTGAGTTATGTTCAGGGCGTTGAGCAAAATACCTGCTTAAGAGTGTTATTTGAGAGTGAGACAGGAGGGCAAAACATTTTACTGAATCCCTTATGTATGTGTTTCAAAAATCTCTCCTCCTGTTATGACTGCCTAAATGAATCAGCACAAATTAATTCTGCTCAGTTGGACCACACAAGTTTAAGCTAGGTCATTAAAAAGAGAAAATGGAACTTTGTGAATACCCCAAGTGAAGAGTGGTATTAAGCAACTCTCCTCTTCTATTTATTCATAATAAACATCTTATACAAACTCAAACCATCATTTGACTCTCAAAGTTCTAAATAGCCCCTGGTAAGCTTGTCCCCACAATCACATTTCCAAATATTGTACTTTTTGATGCTTTTCATTTGGACTTTGTCAAAATCATTTTCATCTTATGCAAATTTTTGGATTCTGAAGTAGGTCCTTACTTTGAATGCAGTTCTTACTAAGTAGAGTGAGAGGCTTCTCCCTGATTCTCCCTGATACTATCTTTTTTAGCCTTAACAGTAATAACCTTGAGAGAGAGCATATATTATGGTGATTAAAATTGGGAGCCCTGGAGTAAAATGGATCTGACTTAGAGAGCCCTGCTTCCATTAGTTACTTAGGTGATTTTTAAGCAAGTTACTTAACCACTGTTTCCTAAAGTGTTGTAAAGTGGACTGAATGAGATGGTGTATATAAAATACGTAGCACATTGGCTACACTCCTTTCAGATTGCACTACTGTTTTCTCACTACACAAAAACTGTTCTATATGTGTTATTTTAAATTACCTGCTAGATTCTATATGTTCAAGTTATGGTTGAATGATTCACAAAGTAACAGGGATGTTTCCTCTAGTAGTCCTGCCAGCAGAGGGACCTGATTTATCTGAGACTACAACCAAATGTATACTTGAGGTTAATTTCCTCATGATCCGTGATCGACAAGAGGAGCGTGGAGATCACAAGGTGGACTTTGTGAAGGTGAGTCCAGACGGGACCCAGGATGTATCAACACTGCTGTCTCTCTGGTATTAGCTAACGTGAACCAATCCCTAGAGTCAGCGGCAGTAGAAAACAAAACAAAACACAAAACAGCTCTGCTTTGCAGTCTTAAACACTTATCACGCGCAGGGGGAAAGCTTAGAAAGGCCAGAGCAGTAACACTACTTGATGTTGTCAGTTTCAAGGGTTTCAGTTGTTGCAGGAAATATTTGGAACCATGCATTAGTATAGGGGTAGCTGCTTTAGTTTATGGGATTAAAAAAATAAATAAAACATAGTTCTTGCCTTCCAAGACCTTAGCATTTGGTAGAAAAGAAAACAGAAGTTTGTAAATTAAATGGGAGGGTACCAGAAGTTAACATTAAAAAAAAAAAATCCTGTTTTTAAAAAGATATAATTAAGCAGCCTTAAAGTTGAGTGTATGTCACTGTTTTAATTTAAATTTATTTTTGCCTTAAATATTATCTTTTCTGAAAGTCTATTTAAGAATCTAATTAGTATTTATACTAATTGTTCACCTAAAGAGTATTTTGTTTGTTTTGAAAAGACTATACCGGCCTCATTGTTTCTCTGTTTTCAGTGACAAGATGCAGTACTTATTTGCTTGACGGGGCAAAACATCCTGTTCTTCAGTAGGTGCTAATTACTTTGAAGGCAAAAGTTCTGAATTAAAGCATGAGCTTTTTTGGAGGTCTATAGAGTCACAGAATTTATATTCTAAATAATGTGCTCAGGTAAACATTTTTGGTGAAGATAGCCATAACTCTTACCGGATCTTCAAAGTAATTACCAAAAAACAATAATTATCATTGGCTTAGCAGGATAATGGAAAACTAAATGCTAAGCCATTGAATTGTATTTTGGTGATAAAAGCATTACAATGACTCATACTCATTCTGCTAACTTTCGGCCCTAAGATCTTTTAAACACAATCCTCAAATAAGTCCAACTTTCCCTCATCTTTACTTCTGGAATTCACTTTTCATCATTTTTCCATAATGTTTGTGTACTTCTCAGAACATCAAAGTCATTTTTCATTTCAACACAATTCTCTAAATTTTTTCCCCACCACATTATATTTTATAATATTCTGAACATAATCACTAAACCATTTTAATGATTCTGTTTATTCCAAGACCAAGCTAAAATCGTTATTCATATTCACAAAAGGAAGACTTAAAGAAATAACTTTGGAACTATTATCTGATTTTACAAATTTTTAAAGTTGTATGTTTCTTTGAAATGGTATATCAAATTTCCCCATATTCTTAGGTTGTAAGAATTGACCTATTCAAACTTTTTACCTGTACCTTTGGCATAAAGCTTTGTCATCTCTGGAACCTTTTTTTTGTAATATTAAAACAGATTTTTAGCATCCATTTTCTTCATTTACTTCTAAGATGTTTGGGATATGATATTTTTCAAAGCTCTGCATGTAGTAATTGTAAATTTTGTCCACACTACAAATAGCCATTCATATATATGAACTCTACTATCTGTTTACTGAATTGCTTTGTTTTGTTTTTTAGAAAAAGAGAAACTAGTAAAAAGACAACTGACAGAATGCGAGAAACAGTCTCAAGCCATATATCAGATAAATATTTAATATCCAGAATATATAAAGGACTTTTACAATGCAAGAACAAAAAGACAAACAACCCAATTACAAAATAGGAAAAGGACTTGAATACATTTTTCTAAAATAGATATGCAAATGACTAATAAACACATGAAAAGAGGCTTTTAGGGAAATGCAAATTAAAACCACAATAACACCTCACACACACAGGGTTAGCTATTATTAAAAAAAAATTACAAAATAACAAGTGAAGCAGGTTAGCATAGGGAAAAAAAGGAAGAGGAGTCATGGTTGAGACTGGGCAGAGAACATGGCCATGAAATCCCACGCAGAAACCCCCTGAGGGAAGGCTCCCACTAAGAACAAAGCTGGAAACACCCCAGGAAGACTCTGGCTATAATGTGCCATTTGGAACTCTTTCCAGGGTGAAGGAAACCCCATATATCTCCAAACAGGCCTCCCATTGGTCCCCTGAGAGCTAACAGGGGGATACCATAAGGCAACCAATCAGAACAGCAAACAGCTGGAGCTCTTCCCCAACATTAGGAAGGGGGAGGAGGAAAGGCTTTAAATAACTTACCCTGGAGCCCCATGTGCACGTTTTACTCTGTAAATTAAATTAAAACCCATGTCTCGGGTTCTGTACTTATTTCTAGTTTTCTTGTTTCTTAATATACTCTTTACTCCCTTGCCTACCCTATGGTGTGTCTTTAAATTATTTTATGTGACATACACAAGAACCTAGAAGCTCAGAACCCAGAGTGTTCCACTAACACAAGTGTTAGGGAAGAAGCAGATAGATGGGAAGTTTAGTGCACTGCCGGTGGGAATGTAAATATTGAGAAAGCAATATGGTGGTTCCTCAAAAAGTCATAGAATTACCATTTGACCTGGCAATCCCACTTCGAGGATTATATACAAAGAAAGTGAAAACAGTATCACAAACAGATACTTCTATACCAGTGGTTGCAGCAGCATTATACGTATTAGCCTAAAGCTGGAAACAACCCAAGAGAACACCAACAAATGAATGGATCAAAAAACTATGGTACATATATGCACTAGAATAGCATTTGGCCATTAGAAAATAAGAAGTTATGAGACAAGCTGCAACATGGAAGATCCTGGAAAACATTATGCTCAGTGAAATAAGCAAAACAAATAAGTACAAAAAATTGCATAATATCACTTATAAGAGATGACTAGAAATAGCACATTTGCAGTGATAGAAAGCAGATAGATTAGAGATTATGAGGAGGAGAGATGCAGGAGGGAGCATGTGTGTTTGTAAATATAAAATAAGAAAAACACTGGTTAAGACCTGCAAGCTAGAAATCAGAAATCAAGGGGTCAGCTGGGCCAATGCCCCTCTGAAACCTGTGTGGGAGAATCCTTCCTTGCCTCTTCCTAGCTTCTGGTGGTTTCCAACAGTCCTTGGCTTAAAAATGGCAGCACTTCAATTTATGCCTCTGTTGTAAAATGGCATTGCTTTTTAAAATGACCGTTTAAAGATTTGTTTGTAATGATATATAACACTTGAAACAATTACTACATCTGTATTAAATTTATGTTATTCCTTTTTATAAGAATCCCTACAGGTGATTGCTATAAACATTCCAAATAGCATCAGAATAAACCATTTTCGTCTACTGTGTCTTCCCTAAATGGTACTTTGTGGTTTATAAAAAGTACTTGCTAAAGCATCCAGGAATTTGAGAGATTTGTGAAAGCCCAAGAAGGTAATTTTCCAAGAATAATTGCGGAAAAATACTACTTGCTTTATTTTGTGACATATATGCTATATTAAATTTGGCAATCACTTCCTTTAAAGTATAATACTCCTCTCAGTTGTAAAACTACTTATCTTGAAGAAATGATTATTTCTTAGTTTTCTTGCACACAGCTGAATAATAAACAACTAAAATTTATAGAAACTGATCTACCAAATATTTCAGAATTTGATTGAAATTCAAATTCTTGTGCAATTAACATTGGAGGACAGTAGTCCACCGGACACTTTTGAGAATATCAAAGTTTTTAATCTGTGATATATAATGCTCTATGTATGATTTGTTTTCAGTTCTTTATTTTACAAATGCAAAACTCACACTTTAGTTTTTCTTGCTTTTTTCTAATTTTTCTAAGTTTGTTGCATTCCATTTATCCCTTAGGAAGTCTTGGAAGAATTCATAATCTCTATTTTGTTACTTTCTGTTTCCTTACCATTTTCCATGACTCATTTTTTTTCCCCAATACAGTCACTTAGGGTTTGATGAACATTTGAGATACCAGAATATAGTTGAAGATAATGATAAATCAATTGGAAATCCATGCACATAAAACAATCAAGTGATAAATTTTCCTACGAACCATTAGCATTGAGCTATTACAGCAAATCTTTCTACATTTCTAAAGATTACAAAGTTGAATATTCCTTGCAATCATATCCTTTAATCATTATTACATGCTATTCTCCATACTGCAGAAAGACTTATGTAGTAATATGTAAGATCATAACAAAGGGTGAAGCAATTTAGAAGCTATGATAATATATTATGTTCAGCAATATCAATGAAGATACTAGTATGCTTATATTCCAGGCTTTAAATTTCACCTAGTATCATTATTTTTGAACTTCAGGGAATTTTCATGTAAGAATTTTTTTTTTCCTAATTTTCCTTCAAGTCAGCAATCCTATCATCAGAATAAGAGACCAAGAATAAGTTAGAGACAAGAGGAAACGAAGACAATTGTAGCACAGTTTATATGTCAGAGCTATAGTGCCAAACACTTTATAAGCCTTTTACATGTGTTCTGGTACTTTGCTAATGCAGCTAGAATATCTCCAGAGTCTTTAACATGCTTTCTTTCCTATCTCAAGTGGCCCATAAATGATGGTTAGAAGAACATGGAATTAAAGAAAATGGCCAGAGGGGTTTTCTGGTCAATTTTTTCCAGTTTGATCATTTGTAACAAATTCCTTTGCCTTTTCATTGGTTCTGCTTATTTTAGAAAAAGCAGCTTAAATTTTACAGAAACCCACAGGCCGACCAAATATCTAAGAAAGTTACAGTCTCTCTTCTGGTGCTGACAGTGATTTTAAAGGACCTGCAGGTACAGACAATGATATTCTTGCTTTAAGTATTTTATGAGCAAATGGAATAGAAGCTTCCCTCTCTCACCCACCCATCAGCAATGAAAATAAGCCTAAGAATGGACTCAAGCTCAATTAAGGATTGTTCAATTTACATGCTGTCGAGTAAATCCTGAGTTTCTTCTCACAGATTTTAGTACAAAATGTTTAGTGTCTGCAAATGTTGCTTTATTACAATGTGTGTGAAGACTGTGTGAACTATATCCCTCCAGAGCTGCTGAAATTATGTAGGTTGAACTTTAAGTTTACCCTCCTCAGAGAAAGGACTTTTCTTATGCATGGTCTATATACTCTTAAACACCAAACTGGTTATATTTTATATCATTTTAACAGGCTTTCCCACCCCTTATTTTTGTGTGTGAAAATAAATATAATTAAGCAGAGCATAGGGACATTAACCTCAAAGGCACTCTGAGACCTATAACTCAACAACAAAAAGCAATACATAGATTTATTTCTTCAAATAAGAATGCAGGTGTCATGACTGGAAAATCATACACTTGTTGTAGTTTCACTGATAGCCTTACTGACTCAATTGGGCTAGATTCCAAAACCTCCAGTAAAGTGTACTGTGTACATAAAGTTATAAAAACTAAGATATTCTTTCATTTAAGAGGCTAAAAATAAATGCTATTATGCGTAATATACACAGACCTGGTTAGTATTTGCAAATAGCCTTAAATTCTAAATAGATTATTCCATGAGGAATATTTCAGTAAGACTTTCTTTTCCAACTCAAGGCCTCTTAACTAAACGCTAAGATAAACAAATGAATAATTAAATGCTCTGTATCAGTTAGCTTTTGCTGCACAACAAATCATCCCCAAACATAGTGGCCTAATAAGTGTGTATTATTGCTCAAGAATATATCAATCAACTAACCAGCTCTTCCAGGCTAGCTTGGATGGCATCATATGTGGTTATCTGTGTATCAGCTTGGCAACTCTGCTCGTAGGTGTTTGCTGCATGTTTACTCAGGTGTTTTGGTTCTGCTCTCTGTAATCTCTCTAATAATTTTGAACACAGCCATGTTCATTCATTCACATATTAGCTATAGACACTTTTGCACTATCATGGCAGGATAGAGTAGTTGAGAAGGAGAGTGTGCAGTTCAAAGAGGCAAAAATATTTACTATATGGCCCTTTATGAAAAAAGTTTGCCTACTGTTGCTCTAACTCATATTGTTCTTGTAGTACTTTATCATATGCATCTAAAAGAAGCCAATTGACACAACATTCTGTCTGGAAATCATTTTGCCAAAGTCCACAATTTTATTAATAACATGTCTATTGGTAGAGTCTTGCCAATTGCTTTGTTATTTTATAACATGCATTTTTATTTTTCCAGCCTACCAGAGCAATTTCTTACCAATTTTTCCAGCCCCTGTTAAAAGTTTGTTCACCATTTTTTCAGTATTTAATCACTGTTTGGCCCTCAAATCAGTGTACCATATTTTAGGTCAACAGCACTCCACATCTATGTATCAATTTCTATATTAGTTACTCCTTACTGTATAAGAAATAAATGCAAATCTCTGCAGCTTAAAACAATGAGCAATTATTGCTTCTTTTTCTTTGGTTAGGTGGGCAATACTGCTGACCTGATCTGGGCTTGTTTGTATACCTTCAATCAACTTGTAGTTAGCTGGGTGGTCTAGAATGATCACTTTCACATATCAGGCTGTTGGCTGGTGCAACAGGAAAGATTGGATTGTGGGCCTCTTGTCTTCTAGCAGGTGAGGCTGGGCTTGTTCACATGATGGTGGCAGGGTACCAAAAGAATGAGTGAAAACACAAGGATTCTTGAGACATGGGCTAGGAGCTAGCACTCCATCATTTCCACTGCATTATGTTGAGGAAAAAAACCCAGTCCAGATTCAATGAGTGGGTAAATGAATTCTACCTCTTGATGAGATAATAGTAAATATGCTAAGAGCATTTTAAGAAGCTTTTTGCTATATAGAGCATACAGGTATTTAGAACATGCAATTCAGGTTTGTATTTACAAAGTTTTCAACCATGAAAACATTAATACATTATGCACAAAATAATCTAAAACATCTATCTTTTCCAGCTCTAACATGGTGATGATGACAAATGAAAATACTCCCCAAAATAATCAGCACTGATGAAGATCAAATTTCATAGATTTGAAGAGAGGACATGTCAAATAAACAAAGAAATGTAAGTCCAGTAATTCAAAAGTCATTCTTTTCTAGTGTACATATGGAAAGAAAAACTTTTGTTTGTTTTGTTCTTTTACATCCTCTTCTAAGTGATCCATCTAGGGACTGTGGGTACCTCTCTACTCTAAGTTCTGCTGTGGTAAGATCCTTATTGACTTCAAAAAAAGGCAATCTTAAAAATTGTATCATATATCCAGGGCAGGAATCACATAATGTCTTGGTTTGAGTCTTTTGTGAACCCCAGAAAATTATGTTCTTAAGTTAACAAATTCTTGTGCATGTAAACCAATTTATGTAGGACACTTTTAGTAGATCACTTGGTTATATCATTTCATTTAAAGGCCTTTGATTAGATTTTTGGACTCAAGGTGGGTCCTAATATCCTTTCACTAGAGTCTTTATAAATGGAACACACACAAAGAAAGAAAGCTGCCATTTTTACCCCGCCATGTGACAGAAGACTCCAGGATACTTACAGCCACAGAAAGCCAGAAAAACTTTGAGAGAATGAGGGAGCAGCTAGAGGCTGGTATTAGTGGAGCAGCCCAAAGCTGAAGAGATGAGGCTTGGGAAGAGATGAACCATATGCCTGAATGCCCACAGCTGAGCTTATCAAGAAAGTGAGCCTGGAGGAGAAAGCAGATAATGACCACCATTTTGTTTTGCCATGTGGAGTGAGTCCAGGATCACCAGAAGTCAACCTTTGGTGAGAATGCATCTTGAATAATATCCTGATTTGGACATGTTAACAGCCTCAGAATTATAAGCTTATAAATTTATAAGCTTATAAATTCCTTTTCTAAAAGCCTACACATTTTTGGCATATTGCATTGGCAGCCCATGAAAAACCAAAACATAGAACTTACTTTAAAGGTCCAGAATAATCTGGGCCAAGCATCAAAGAAGAGCCTTAATACAAAGACAATCAACAGTAAGTCCCTAGGCAAGACAGAAAAACTGATCTTCAAAGGTAACACATCATAAAAATCAGATGCCCAGACATCAACAAAAAATTGCCATCCATAGTAAGAAACAGGGATATATGTCACAGTGAAGGGAAAAACTTAAAATTCAGAGGAGAAACAAAATTTGGAACAACTAATCAAAGAATTTCAAATTAATCTCCAAAACCAATTCAAGGAAATGAATGAAAATATGGATAGAAATAAACTAATGGTGGGTATAAAGCTAAAAGATATTAAGAAGACAATGTGTGTGAATAAAAACAAATTTTTAAGTTTAAAAGAGCATAACAGAAATTATGAGGATGAAAGGCACAATCTTGGAGATTAAAAATAAACAACAGCAAATATGAATAGGCAGAGGAAAGAACCAGCCAACAAGAGGACAAAACAATGAAAATCATATAGTCAGGAGAACAGAGAGAGAAAATAAGGGAAAAAATTGTGCAGTGTCTCAGGGATTTGATCATGGTGCATACAAAGTACACAGCATGGGAGTCAGAAAAACTGCCAGTCAAAAATTCTTTATCTGCCCAAACTGTCTGTGATAGTTAGGCTAATGAGTCAATTCGGCCAGGTAATTGTGCCCAGTTGTTTGGTCAAGCAAGCACTGGGCTAATTGTAATACAAGGACATTTATGGATTTTAGTCATCAGTAAGTTTACTGCCTTTACAGTAATAATACTGAATTAAACTCCCAAATCAAAAGACACATGTTGGATAAGAAAAGTACAAGATCCAACAAATATTATTAACAAGAGACTCACCTTAGACCATGTAGTGGTTAAAGTTTGAATTGTGAATTCCAAAAATATAAGTTAGATTATGTTTGTAAGCTCATCTGTTCATCTGGGCATGATTAAGTTATGAGTAGGGCGTTAATTGCCACGTCAGTGAGACGTTGAGCCCCACCCCTCGGTGGGGGTGGACTCAAGTAGAAGCAGAGATTAGAGAGAAGCAGAGAGGAGCTTTGGAGAAGGAGATTTGAAAAAGCAGTT